>CABFVZ010002654.1:17992-34030 GCA_902151445.1 Timema monikensis | reverse complement strand
ATTTATTGTATGTAAAAAAATGACAACAATTTTCTCTTTTCCAAGTAAATACGATGCCTGTATTAAAAGATATTGATGTGTGCACTATATTACACAAAATCAGTAACGTTCCAAAACGAAATATAAGTACTTTTAATTATGTTTAAAATATTGTTTCGAGTTGGATAAAAAGAGATTATTAAAAAAAATGAGATTGTATGAGAAAACTTAAGTGTACGTTATTTTAAATGTAATATATAACAGGTAATTAAAGATATTTAAATTTATAACAAAACTGTGATCTTTTACAAGTGTTGGCAACCCAAAACCTAAACATATGATTTTCGAACTGTCATTCAGGTAAAAACCTATCGTGAACGGAATATACTCAAGCTGACTATGAAACTATCTCTATGTCCTAAACTTATACCAAGTAGACTTCCTCTCAATCCCTCTTTATTACTGAGTGAGAAACACGAAATACCAGCTACTTTCCTCTCATTTAAGCACTCATCTCGGAATCAACAAGTATAAGAAAATGTATTATTTTTCGTGGTTCCCCACCCATTGTTATAATTTGGCTATCCATGCACTGCCTCACAGATAGGGATGTGGTAACGAAAGAAAAGTATTGATATTGTACTAATTAAAAGTATCGGAAGACAAATATCGATATCGTACTAGTATCGAAAGATAAGTATCGATAACAGTAAATATCGGTATCAAAATTTTTAATCTGGAAAAATGTTTGATTTTATCTAGAAATAATAATTTTAACTTTCGAATCATAATTGTATTTTCATATTTATTTAAACAATGAAAATTATAATAAGTTAACCATATTTTAGTATAGTTATGTCTATCGCGTCTATTTTATGTGTTTTTTTATGAGCTTAAAGAGAATGAATGATAGAGTTTCTTTTTGCTTGTCATGCAGAATATGAGTGAGAGCTGAGAATTGAGAAATTGTGTCATTGGTTTTTCCTTCACAGTCCACCATAAGAAACCTTTAATCCCAGCATGAGTGAAGATAACAAAAAAGTTGTTTCTTTCTATACCGATCTGATACGGGAGTGTGAGTGAGCTACTAATATAAGTAGAAGTATCAGAATAAAGTAAAAAAAATATACTAGTATCGATAGGAAAATAACGATATTTGTAACATACCGATACTTTTTTCACATCCCTACTCACAGAGTACTTACTTAACTTATTTCATGTTTCAGATATTTCTCAGCGGATGTTTTCTCATCTGTATATCCCTATATCTAGTTTAGATTATAAGAGTACCACACCACGCCCTCCTTTTCTGCTCTAGTCCCTCTTTCAATTATTAAACAATATAGATGGAGTCCGGACCCCCCAGCACTACCCTTAGTGCCCTAGATCCTGACTTGTATGTATGCGGTTAGGGCTTTCGTCTTCTCTCGTCATCACTGATACAGCAAATATTATAACTCTCTCAGCGTCTATGTACCACGGGAGCTTAGACATTTGTTCTCGCCTTCTATCACATTCATAGCTGTATATTATAGCTAGTTCCCTAACATTATATATTTATATATAGTTTATATATTTTATATATATAATTTATATATTATATATATATAATTTATATATTTTATATATATAATATAAATTATATATATAAAATATATAAATATATATATATAAAATATATATAATTTATATATATAATATATATATTTTATATATAATATATATAATATATATGCATATATATATATAATATTTATAAAATATATATATATATAATATATATATTATATATATATAATATTTATAAAATATATATATATTATATATATAATATATATATGCATATATAATATATATATAAATAAATAATAATATAATTTGTTCTCTAATGTACCTTATATATAAATAAATAACATAGATTATAAATACCATATATATATTTATATTTAATGGGAATTATATATACATCTAAATATACATAAACTAAAATACATAAATTGGAGTTTATAAAACTCAAAGTGTTCATATTGAGCATTCCAATTAGGAAAAATACAAAATATTTATTTATTGTTTGATATTTTTGGAAGCAAGTATTCTATTGGTATTACTTGATACGAATCTCTATGATTCATCCACCTCTAATACCTAAGATTATTTGAAGATATAAGTTTGTTTATTTTTCTAATACATTTATCATAATTTTTAATTTACATTTGTTTTAATATAATTTAAAGAAAATTTTTGTGGAAGTCACTTTGTACAGTAAATTCCATTTAATTTAATGTACTCGTATTTATATAAATATTTGCCATGGATACGTATTCAATTAGTTTAAAAATAAAATCTGTGTATTCTAATATTTTTAAAGACACTTAATTTAATAAATTGAATAACAAAACACTAAACTAGAAATGACTGTGACTTTAATTGAAATAATAGTTTCAGTCATGCATAGATCTAGCTATTTTTTTTAAACCAAGGCAATTTTTAAACATAGCGAATGCTTTGTAATCAATGCTAAATTCAATAAAATAGAATACATTGTACAAAAAGGCAGGCTGTTTAACTTGTTTGGCTGTTTACCATAGATTCAAACTTTTATCGACAGTTTTATTTCGATTCTTTCCTTTGGAATAAGTGATGTGTTGGCCTGTTGTGTCTTTATTTGTGTCGTATTAATAAACTTAGAATCATGTGATCAATTTTAACCGAAATGGATTTTTCGGAAATAATTTGAAGCCAGGGGTATAAGCATTTAAATATATATATATATAATGGCAAGACATTGCTTGAAGCGGCAAGATACACTTATTCACATAACTATTGTTCACTTCGGGAATTACATAATCATACTAACCTCTTTAACTGTTTACTCATACACAAATAACTGGAATGGGTATTTTAATACTAACATACTTCTTTAAAAAGATGACTTTATAAAAACAAAATAACATGACTTATTGGAATTTAAAAATTGGAAAACGTTCAAAGTAGGTTCAAGTTAAGAATAAGCTGCCACGGAAAAGTTATCAAACATTTTTTGAATAAATATGTGTTATAGTCATTTGTTAAATATGCCGTAAATGTTAAGTTATAAAATTACGTATTTTTAACGGATGCATCACACCATTTTCTTCCCCGAAGATTGCAAATAATTTAATTTAATTTTAAAAGTTAAAGATCATATGATTATCTATAATACAAGGCATCGAAAAAGTGTCAAATGCATGGATCGAATTTAAAAACAGGATTTAATATTTAATTTCACATTCAAAAATTACTATTTAATTGTACATTAAGAATCCCATTATATTTACCATTCGAATAATAATACCTAATTAAAAGCCTCGGTACATAAATTGCCCTCTTTAAAAAATCTGTGTGTGCCACTAAACACACCACAACATGGGATCATGAGAAAAAACAACCGCATTTACTGATCTGCATCTTGACACAAACATAAATAATAAATGGTACAGAGTACCACACAAACTTTTTAAATCCTTTATCTAAATTATATCTATAGCTCGTAAGATATGTCAAACGAGATCCCATCATACTCTACTAAAGAGAACAAACTGAATATTATACACTGTTACAGAACTAGTATGGTATAAAAAAAAGCATATTTGTCCACAAAAGAGCATAACATTGTTAGAACTCAATTCAAAAAATATTTTGGCCTCTTGCTCAAAAACTATTGGTTGTATAAAAATAAATTTCAATTATGTTTTTCAATTTAAATATTACTAATACTTTGTAATAATTAGTTATTTCGTTTCTCAAAGAGTTACGGAGATATCAAAATTGTACATATTTGTGTATGTAAAGCACTTTCTGAGTCATTTTCCTGGAATAATGAAACCGGCCATTTTTGTATAGTGTTAAACAGTGCATAAATACGAAGTTTAATCAAAATCGTTAGAGCAGATTTCTATTAAACCAAATTTTCTCTTTGGCCATTGAATAAAATCTATCCAAATTTTAGGACTAGATATCTAATTCCAAAAAATCCTTGGGGGAACCTTATGAAAATATGAGATACCAATTGGTAAAATAGTATCAGCTCTAGGGTGGGATGCAGACCTACAGACAGACATATGGCATCGTGAAATCAACTTTTTCGGTTTCATGGGGCTATGAAACGTTAATATTTACATCCTCTATACCTACCCGAGGGGTTGCGAGAGAGCAAATAGTGTATATAAAACTAAATACATGGTTTCACACGATCTTAAAACTTTTCTCACATAGTGTACCATAGCTTGGATCAAACATTTCAATAATAGATTTTCAGTAAACTGCCCTTGAGTAAGTTTTTCTCATAAATACAAACAGCTTAGTTTAAAGGAGCTTAGGAAGAAGTATTGGATAACTTGAAGGGAAGAAGAAATTTCTGGGAGCTGAAGGAGGCAATGAATAGGGTGCATTTGTGGTCTAAGGTAATAGACCTGTCGTAAGACAGAACAACTAACAATAATAAATAAATATAAATCCAAGAAGTTGCAATCCCAAATAATAAAATTGATGTTCTTTAAATCTAGTAAAGAGTTGCTCTTCTCCAAGTTCACTAGTGTTTTTCAACCTTAACAAATGTTTCTGATGGTCGCTGTCTGTGCTTCTTCTCTACCACCCCAACCAGAAGATGACTTTGGATAAAATGGAGAATATATATTGTGACCCCCAATTACTCCAAAACAAGAGTTGACCTTAAAGCAAAGTGCTTCTTTCATATGTTTGCTTTATTTAATGAATGAGCTATAAGATAATGATTCAACTCCAAACTTTCAAGTTATACAGGTGCACACCACACATATTTAAATAACACAAACCGCAAACCAAATATAGCTTTTTGACAAATAATTACCAGCTTAAGGGCTGGTCTTATGAATACTGGATAAATAATAATCTAGCAGATAAATATTTCTATCTGGTAGATAAGTTAAAAGTGCGTCTTATGACTGCCAGATAGCATTTATCTGACAGATAAAATGTATTTTTTCATCATATTTTTATCGGGAGGTTTAAGTACCTGATAACTTTTATCTGAAAGTTAAAATGGTTGTTGCCATAGTACCGCGTTGTTTTTCATGAGGTTTCACCTATCAGAATCTGTTTTTGGTTTAAAATCTTGGGTCACGTGTTTAGTAAGCACAGGCCCAGGCTCTAACTATATTAAGTTAGAACATTTAATTCACACTTTTATTTAAACAGATAAGCTATTTTTAGAGTTATATAAGAACAAATTATTTAAATGTGAGTACAATAAATGAAATTTTGTAAACGTTGTACCAAATTATCGCTCATATTTTGGCAGACACTAAAATTAGTACTTGCAAGACAACTTAACTTCTGCGCCCACGTCACGCCATCTGTTTCCTCGCACTCGTTTAGCCGCCATTATTTAACAAATGTTGAGCGTTTTTGCCACTCGCTAGGTTGTAGCGGTAGCAACAGGGCTTATACGCTTGCGCGCACCAGTAAAAAAGTATCAACCTTGCATTTTCTGCATTGAAAATATAATACGCGTAAAATATTAAAGTGGCTGATAGCCTTTAACTGGTAGTTAACTTTAACCTCCCGATAGCAATAGTTAAGCGGTAGTCATAAGACCGGCCCTAAGTATGATAGCCTTTAAGAACGCTACGCAAGCTCTATTTGAAAAAACAAATGAAGGTCAAGTATATACTCTCGATGTTTTTCAAAGCATGGTAATTTTTTTATGAGATGCAATGTATACTTTCTTTTCCACTGTGACAACAAACGAAGGCCACGTATGTGAACAAAGTTTTTAAAAGCATGGTCATTATTTTAATGAGATTCAATGTATACTTTTATTTCCCACTGGTACTTAGTACCTAGCCGTCCGGGTTAAACACACACATTAATTACGCTAATGGAATAGGGATGAGGAAGATATAGTTTTAGAGAAAATGTACGCGCATTTGCGTGGAGGGAGAGTGGAAACCATTTAGGGAAAAAAATTCAGCACACCCTACCAAGATTATTACTCCGATCTCAAATCATCGGCAGTCCAGTGTAACACGAGATACATGCATTAGACCATGCTACTACCATTGAAGGGGATACAATAAAACTAGTAAAAAAAATCATACTTCCGGGACATAAGTGGCTGATTCTAAAGGAAATTGATAGGTTGATACCAAAAATGCCACTAATTTTTTGTGTGTCCCATCTACGTCAAAAGATTTATTCAAATTTAATATTTTTAATTAATTTATATTTTTATATTTCAATTTATAGTACCATAAAATACACATATTATACAATGTTCATAATGAATTTTTTTTCATGTTATAATACAACAATTCTATCTATTTATATTATCAAACAAGGTAATAATTCGTACATTTTATATACTTAGAAATTATCGCCATGAGTATTTTTATTTTCTATCTGTTTTACAGGTATAAAAAGTATTTTGATGAATCTCTCGACGTCACATGACCCCCCAAATCCGTCTGTCCGTACCTCCAACTAGAGCCTAAACTATTTTATCGATCGGGCTTAAACTTGGTATCTAGGGTTTTCATAGGGTTGCCCCGAGTGGTTTTTGGAATTGAATATCTAACCCTAAAATTAAGGGTAGTTTACTGAAGGTCAAAAAGAGAAAAAGTCGAATTTCTCAAAATCGGCTTTAACGATTTTTATTAAATTTAATTTCAAAACATTTATAAATATTCCAAAAAAAATGGCTACTCTCAATATTTCGGCAAAATGACTTTAAGGGCTCCGGTATGATGGGTAAATTGTCATTTTTTTAAATCATATATCCCAAACTATTTGAGATATGAAATTACTATTCATTACAAATATGTAGATCTATTTATAATACAAATATTTTTTTCGAAGCATATTTTTATAAAACCAATAGCTTTCAAGTTATACGTAAATGTTTAAATTTTTTAACTTTTCGAACACAAAAGGTAAAATATTACGACCGTAAAAAAAAAATCTAACCTGAAATGTTGATGGATATCGACGTCTCATGACCCCCCGAACCCTAAGAAGTGATCTTTGCAATGCCGTCTGTCTGTTTAAACTTAAAATTAAGAGTAGGCTTGGTTTAATAAAGGGCTAAAAGAAAGAAATTGATTTTCTCAAAATTGGCCCTAACGATTTTGAATAAAATTCGTATCTAGGCGTTGATTAAGTTTATAAATAAACTGGCTATTTTCATTTTCCCATAAAAATGAATTTTAGGGTACTTTACAGAAGCTGATATTTCCGTATCTCCGCCACTATTTGAGATTCTAAATAACTTTTCATTGCAAAATTGTAGTACTATTAAAAATAAAAAAACTTGTATGTGAAATATATTTTTATAAACCAACAGTTTCTGAGATATTGGCAAAGGTATTAATACAATTTTGTGACCTTTAGTTGTAAAAAGATACTACTTAAGTTTTAACGCAATAGTTCTCCAATGCCATAGAGTAATTAAATATAAGTAAATCTTTCAAATGTTTATGTTATTTTTCGTTAAGCCTCTTAGGAGAAATGTTTGTACAACAAGGATCTATCTCCATCTTAGACTCAATATTCAATATTTACATTTTTTATTGGCTAAAATTTATAAATGAGGAATTTAATAGCATTGCGATAACATAAAGATATTCAATACCTAATAAAATGTAGAAAATGTTAACCGGAAGTCGACATTTTAATACGAAGTGTTGACCCCTGTGGAGCCAATATCAATATTTTTTATCGGTCCAAACATACAAATGAGGACATTAATTCTTTATAAATAAAATTATAAAATTTAAAACCATGGTTCAAAAAATGTTTTACAAAAATATAGTGCAATTTATGATTGGGTTTGCTAGTGTATATTATTTCGTTTCACATATATGAGTTTTAAATAAATATCTCCATTTTTAAACAATGATTGATAAAGTCCGTGCGGAGTTCCGTACCATTTATTTAATCTCCCATCAGGAAGGTAACCCAGTGACCTCGATAACGCTTTTCCATCGTGGATACATCCTGATGAAATCGTTACTGTTGCTCATCACCCACAGCTCCCAAATTTTCATAAAATACATCCAAAATAGAATATATACAATTAATCTTAAAATAGAATATATACAATGAATTTTCAAAGACATCAGGCATCCTATATCTTTATAGCAATGTAGTTAAGTTGACATCAGAGATTCTTAATTTGTATTCTTTCATGCTTCCAAAAATGTCATGCACAACTGATTCAAGCAAAATCCAAGTTGTCAGTTCAGTATCCTGTGGCTACGTCTCAAATATATCATATTTCTAAAGTTTCCTTGTTTTGGAATCAATGAAAATACCTATTTTCAATTTATCATAAGCTATACTAGGATTAAACGTATGTTAGGTAGATGAATACACGTCCTAATTTCTCTAAGGTCTTAACAATAATATTCATTAAACCAAGATTTATATTACGTAAAAAATGTGGAAGACGAACATTTTCTTGTTCAACCAGTAAAACATGTAAAACCAGTAAAACATGACTTCTTTCTGGTAAATATTTGCTTCTCTTTTCCCATAGTTGCACTAAATAATGTTTTTCTGTTGCTCGACTTTCCCACAAACATAGGGGAAAAACTCATATCTTTTTAAGCCATCTTGTAGACCTGTAAGTATTTCAATAACTTAAAATCGTTAAGACCATTTTAAAAATATTTCTGTTTTTAGAAAAAATCAATCATCAGTAAGCTAACCATAAATGAGTGTGCAGCCTAGAAACCAGTGCAATGTGAAATGTCATGTCAAACATTCCCAAGATATTTATTTGGAACCAAATCATTAGGGCCATTTGTTAAATAATTCAAGTTTAAAAAACATCAGTCATCAGTAAATTACCCATAAATAAATTCTTACCCCCCAAAAAAGTATACAGTGTTATTTGTTCTGTAAAACACTACCAAGATACCCATTTGAATCCAAATCATTATAGCCGATTGTAAAATATTTCAAGTTAAAAAAAAATCATTAGTCAGTAAACAACCCATAAATGAGTTTTTACCTCCAAAACCAATATACATTGTTATTTTTCATGTCAAACAGATCCAAGATACCCATTTGTAACCAAATCGTTAAGGCCATTTGTAAAATATTTCAAGTTTATGAAAACTCGGTCATCAGTAAATTACCCATAAACTAGTGTTTACCACCAAATAGTGTTATTTGCTATGTTAAATACTCTCAATATACTCATTTGAAATCAAATCATTAGAGCCATTTTAATAATATTTCAAATTTTTAAAATATCAGCCATTTGTAAACTTCCATTAATCGAAATATTATCCGAAAAACAAGTATACAGTGCAATTTGTAATGTCAAACAAATCTTATATATGCATTTTAAACAAAAACGTTAAAGCCATTTTGGAAAAGTTTTGGATTAAAAAGAATTACTCATCAGTAAACTACTCTTTCAAGATCGATTTTTTCTCTTGGTATGAGAAAGTTAAAAAACACTGTCCCCCTGTCTAGCAATTCATAGTTAATATAGGCTTAAAGCAAACTGATAAAAAATTTCTAAAAGAGGGGGGTAAGCCGTTTAAGTTTGTAAATTTATTAGGTAACATATTGCTCTGCTTCGGTGGCAGCATAGTCTAAGGCGCCACTCTCATGTTAGACGTTAGACTGGATGGCTGATGACAGTGAGATTGGGGTTCGAATCCCGGTCAGGTGTATAGTAGATTTCTGGTAGAAATAATAGTAAATTACAGTCACAACCGTTAGTAAAGTTACTTTCATGTATTCATACCTCAAGTAATGTGATTTACATCTTTAACTTTCAATAGATATTATCAATGCTTAATAAATAACATTGATAGTTAAGTAAAATACTATTAATGTTGACTCAAAAAAGTATGTTTGTATTTTCTAAAACTGTTATTCATACCAGAATTGGGGTATGCTAAGGGTGGTTTTGCCTAAGTGGTTTTACACTCTTCCTACAATAAAATGTGGGTACACTTATCATAATTCAGCCTTTCCCATCACTAACATTTTATTGTACATCCCGAATGGTTATTAAGACGTAGTACTAAAATAAAAAGTATATATATATATATATATATATAACGTTTTGACCTTTCCCAGCTCTCTGATACTGAGAAAAAACATTTGTGGATATATGATGATTTGCTTGAACATGATATATTTGCGTTAACGGTTATTAAAAGATACTGTATAACGTGATGTCGTATTGCTCATAATGTTTTACTTTCTCACCATCTTACAGGTAGATAAAGTATTGTGATCGTCAAAAAAATCGAACTCAAGATTTTGATGAGTCTTGGCGTTTCGTGACCCCCCGAATCCAAAAACGTGGTTTTTGACTTTCCGTCTGTCTGTCTATACCTCCAACTAAAGCCTAAAATATTTTACCGATTGGGCTAAAACTTGGTATCTAGGGTTTTATAGGGTTGCCCCGAAGGGTTTTTGGAATTGGATAATTATCTAACCCTAAAATTGAGGGTAGTTTACTCAAGTGCAAAAAGAGAAAAAGTCGATTTTCTCAGAATCGGCTCTAACGATTTTGATTAAATTTCATTTCTAAGCATTTATTAATATTCTAAGCAAAATGGCTTCTCTCAATATTTCGGAAAAATGACTTTAAGGGCTCTGGCCTGATGCATAATTTATCTTTTTTTATATATAATATCTCCTAAACTGTTTGAGATATGAAATTACATATCCTTACAAATATGTAGGTCTCTTTATAATATAAATATTTTATAAGAAGCATATTTTTTTTAAACCAATAACTTTCAAGCTATACGTAAATATATATATTTTAACTTTTCGAACACAAAAGGTAATATAATCACGACCGCAAAAGAAAATCTAACCTGGAATGTTGATGGATGTCAATGTCTCAAGACCCCCCCAAACCCTAAAAAGGGGTCTTTGCAATGACGTCTGTCTGTGTGTCTGTTTAAACTTAAGATTAAGAGTAGTTTAAGAAAGGGTGGAAAAAAGAAAAAATCGATTTTCTCCAAATAGACTCTAACGATTTTGATTAAAATTCGTATCTAGGTGTTGATTGAGATTATAAATAAACTGGCTATTTTCATTTATCCATGAAAATAAATTTTAGGGTAATTTATAGAAGCAGAATCTTCCCTATCTCCGCAACTATTTGAGATAATAAATAACTTATCATTGCAAAATTGTAGTACTATATAAAAAAAATTATATGAAATATATTTTTATAAATCAAACAGTTTCTGAGATATTGGCAAATATATTAATACAATTTTGTGAACTTTAGTTGTAAATAGATACTACTTAAGTTTTAACGCAATAATTCTCCAATTCCATAGAGTAATTAAATATAAGTCTCTAAAAGTTTATGTTATTTTCCTTAAACCTCTTAGGAGAAATCTTTGTATAATAATTATCTATATCCATTTTAGACTCAATAGTCAATATTTACATTTTTTATTGGTCAAAATTTATAAATGAGGAATTTAATAGCAATTAGATGGCATGAAGATTTGCAACACCTAATAAAATGTTGAAAATTTCTACCGGAAGTTGAAATTTTAATACGAAGTGTTGACCCTTGTGGATCCAACATTGATTTTTTTTATTGGTCCAAACATACAAATGAGGACATTAATTCTTTAAAAACAAAATTATAAAATTTAAAACTGAGACTAAAAAAAAAGTTTTACATAAGTATAGTGCTTTTTATACTTGGGTTTGCTAGTCTATATTATTGTATATATTATTTATTTTCACATATATTACGAGTTTTGAGTAAATATATCTATTTTCAAACAACAGAGCGAGAAAGTCCGTGCGGAGTTCCGTACCATTTATTTTTTATATCTTTGTATCTCACCAGTCAAGAAAGTGACACTATGATATGGATAACAAATACAAGCGTTTGAACTATGAAATCTAATAATGATTTTGATATCGAATCTAAAGATAATTACATGAAAGTCAATTGTTGGCTTAGGGGGCCCAATCTGTATTTATGTTTGTTAGATTTAAACTTTATATTTACATGTCTAAAAGGTGTCATCTTGTTTTTTAATATTTCAAACCCCACCTTGGTAGTAAAATAGTCCAACATGCTACTCTAGTGTTGAAATATATTTCCGATGATAGCGTAATATAGGTTCGAGTCCCTGCCAGGTGCTAGTTTTTTGTTTTTCTAAATGGTTTCTCACTCTCTCTACTTCTACGTAAATGAGGGTGAATTTCCTCTAAAATTCTAAAATAATGAGTTATATTAGAGTATTTAAATTCGTAATAGCTAAAAGACAGATTTATTTCTACATGTCCTACAATAAAAAGTTAAAATTAGGCTAGAAAATGCATTAAAAAAGTGTATTTGGATTTGGTAGTATAATTGAAAATTTATCAACATAAACAGATTTTTACCAAATCTATACACCCTTTTCCGTCTTTAAAGATCATTTTAATGCGAGCATACGACATTTCCCATTTCTTGAATTAGTAAAAAGAGAAAAAAATAAAATAAAACCAATCTGCTATAATATTATTATATTACAAACTGTCCGACGCGTTAGCTCGCTCAGTAGTGAGTCTGCCTACAAAGGTAAGGATCTAGGGTTCGACTCCCGGAATGGCTGAAAAATGCATCAATTTAGAAATGTGGGTTTACCCTTTCACAGTGACGAATATTAACGGCCGGAGGCTGGAGCTTGTGTCTGCGCTTGTTTCAAGGTAGCTATAAGGAGGATGTTGGAAGCCACACGTGACTCTCTTGCTACATGTGCTCAAAGAAGGTTGAGGAACTTAAACATATTCCAACCACAGAGTAACTGTCACACAGTAACAAGCATTTTTATCAGGATGGTTTTAAAACCATACAATAATGACACTTTTTTTTAGCACTGCGTTTTACAATCAATTTGTTTTTTACGCCTATGTACTAACTACGCTAATGGTTTTAGGGACTAGGAAGATTATATTTAAAAGAAATGTATTAGCATTTGCGTGGAGAAAGAGTATAAAACAATTTTGGAAAAACAACCTACAGTACACCCGACCTAGTTTCGAACCTCAATCTCCATTCATCGCCAGACTAGCCTACTGCGAGAGTAGCGTGTTAGACCACGCGGCCACCGAAGTGAGTGGTGACAATATTAAAGGTTAGTGAAATATTTCAAGTTAATTTGATTAATATTATTATATAAATTGTCATTTTTAAAATATTCCTCAAACTAATTTAAAAAAGTGGGTAAATTAATTTCATCTGACAACTTACGGCTGATATCTAACAAATCAAGATTGTTTGATATTTCAAAATATTTTTTGATAAGGTTTTGTAACCAAAATTTAACAAAATAATATACAATCTTTAACACTACTTTAAAAAGTTTAAGTAATATTGAAAATTACAAGGTTGAAAGAGAAATACATTTTTCAAAACATAGGGTAAAGTTGAACCAACATTTTGAAAAATAATTAATTTACATTGATTTAAACGAACTTAAAAATATAAATAAATCATGTATGGAACATATTTAATATACTGTTACTTTGTTTTGTATATCTTTATAATCAAAACAAGAGTGACAATATTTTGAAAAAAAGATGTAATATAATAATATTTGACTCTAAAGAGTTAACACAAAGCGCACTGTTAACAATTTATATATATAACTTAAAGCCTTATAAATTGTCGTAGTAGGTATTTTAATAATAAATGAACAATTTGCGATATTAGTGTAGAAAAAAGTTACAATTTAAAAAAATATATATTTCAACTTATTTTAACTAAAAGTCATAAATACTATTCTATCTAAAACTTTTTTATTTGCAGCACATATTGTTCGGCCCCGTAAATTAAAATAAATGGTACTACACAATTGTACAAACCTTCCTATAATGTGTATTATAACTTCGAAGAACTCCCAAAACTTCATGGCGTGAGACCACAGGCGAGTTATACCGACCAACTCCGAAGAAAATTTTTAAATTAGGTTTTAAGTAAACTACACTCAAGTGTTCCTCATAGAAATCAATACATCATCTTGTTAATCACAATAAAACTCTTTATATAATTTTAAACCAAATTGTTCAAATATTTTTACCAAATTTCAGATTTTCAAAAATAAATTAGTTGTAGACTATCCTAAAATTATTTACTATCTGTAAAAATAAAAACGTACTCTTCATAACCAAGAAAAACACTTCCCGGATAACCATTTTGAAATCAATATTATAGGGAGCGTTTAAAATATTTCTTCGTTTTTTTTATTATTTATAATAGTTAAATCCCATTAAATTAATTTTAGAAAAATAAATATACATCAATATTGATCATAGTCCCCCGGTAGAGTATCAATTTTGATCAAAATCGTTTAAGCTATTTAAAAAAAAATTCAAATTTTACAAAAATAAGTAAACAACTATTAAATGATTAAAAAAATATATAAAAATATCCAAAAGACATAAAAAAAGTGATGTTTTTTTCAAATCATTCATCAGTAAATGTTTATATGAAAACCAGTAAATATAATTATTTATAGTATAAAAAACTTACCAGATAGGCAACCCAAATCGTTGGAGCCATTTTAAAAATATTTCAAACTTTTGAAAAGTAAGATGTCACAGAATTACCCCAGAACATGTTTTTTATCTCAAAAACAAGTATGCAGTCTTATTCTTCATGTCAAACACCCTCAAGATACCCATTTGGAAACAAATTGTTGGAGCTATTTTTAAAATACTTTATGTTTTTGAAAAATTAATCATCAGTTAACTATTCATAAATGAATGTTCAACCCAAAAACAAGTATACAGTTTTTTTTATGTCAAACACATCCAAGATATTCATTTGGAACCAAATCATTAGAGGAATTTTAAATATATATTAAATTATTATAAATCTGTCGTTTGTAAAGTGCCCATAAACGAAATGTTATTAAAAAAATGTATACAGTGCTATTTTTAATGTCACACAAATCTTAGATATGCATTTTAAACAAAATCATTAGTCCTTTCCGAAAAATTTAACCCAAATAATCAATAAACTACCCTTAATTTGGGGGCTAGGGTCAAAATAAAACAAAAGGTCCCAATATAAAACCCTATAAAATCTTAATCTTAATCTTAACCTTAATAATCAGTAAACTACCTTTAATTTTGGGGCTAGGGTAAAAATAAAACCAAAGGTCCCAATATAAAGCCCTATAAAATCTTAATATCAAATTTGAACAAAATCCATCAAACCATTTTGGATCCGTAGCCAGGGATAGACAGACATACATGAGGACAGACAGAATTAATTGTAAAATCTTTTTTGTGTGTGTGTGTTTGGGTTCACAAAAAATATAAGAATTCGTCATAATCTCTAGATCAATTTTTTTACGATTACAATACTTTATCTTAATATGAGAAAGAAAAATCCTAATTATTTGTTGTAACTGATACTTATTCAGAATTTTATGACTAAGATTAATTATATTCTAGATTAAAAAGTATCAAAACCGGTTATTTAGTTAGTTTTCTTCCCTTAAATTTATCTAATTTTTAATTGAGTCAGATTAATTTAGAATATCTAAATAAATTGTAAATGTTAGTTATATGCTTTTTAACACTGCCTGTGTACTCAACTGTAATCCATACTAATATTATAAATAGGAAAGATTTGATTTTTTTTTGTTTGTAATGGATAAACTCAAAAACTACTGGACCGATTTTAAAAATTCTTTCACCAATATAAAGCTACAATATCAGCGAGTATAATAGGCTATATTTTATTTTGAAAATTTAATTTATTCCTCATAAAAATGTCGATAGTATATTATATAGTCGTTGGAAAAAACAAGTTGTTGAAGGGAAAGTGTGGTTGATGAAGGGGGTGAGGAAAGAAGAATGAGATGAAAATAGGAGGGAGGATAAAAAGAAGGAGGGGGCTATACAGTGATTGTAGGACTGTATTTTTTTTTTTAAGTAAAAAAGTTTTATTTTTATATTGACATGATGGATGATTTGAAGCTTTGTTTACAGGATTCTTTACAATATTTTTTTTTACGGGGAAGGGGGCTAGTCTATATA
>CABFVZ010002654.1:0-11116 GCA_902151445.1 Timema monikensis | reverse complement strand
CCCCCCCCCAAAAAAAAATTGTTCAATTGAAACAATAAAAAATATTTGTAATTGGTAATGGGTTGAAAAAGGGAGATGCACATCCCCCATTACTTTTTAATATTTAAGACTAAACATTTGATCAGATAGAATACACAGATTAAGGACGATACTGCGAACAACATATTATTTGACAGGGTTAATGAGTTTAAATATTTAGGAACAATTTTAACTAGCTATAACGATATAAGATTGGAAATTAGGAAAAGAATACAGTTGGGAAATACATGATTACTTCTAAGTCATTAAGTTGTTGACATCTTGCCTGCTGTCAAGTAATGTAGAACTTAGAATAAACAAAACAATAATTTTTAGCGGTTGTTCTCTATATGTGTGAAACGTTATCTCTTACCTTACGGGATGAAAACAAATTGGGTGTTCGTAAACAAGGTGCTTAAAAGATTTTTGGTCCATAAATGGATGAGGTTACTTCGGAGTGTACAAGGTCACATAATGATGAGTTACATACCCTGTACTCATCACAACATACTGTTAGGAAAATCAAGTCTCGTAGATTACGGTGGGTAGGGCATGCAGCGCGAACGGGAGCTTCTAGAACCTTGTTGAGCCTTGTTGGCTGGCAAACTCAATTGGAAGAGACCATTGAGAATACCTAGACACCGATGGGAGGATAACATTAGAATGGACCTGCTAAAGATAGGGTGTATTGAGGTGAACTGGATAGAATTAGCTCAAGATAGGGATAGGTGACTTACTTTTATAAGTGCGGCAATGAAATTTCGAGTTCATAATTCCATAGAGTAATCCGACACCTTAGCTCAATCGGTAGCATGTCTGCTTACTGAGCTTATGGTCCAGGGTTTGATTCCCGGCATTGCCGAAATTTTATCATTGGTGAAATCTGAGTTTACCCTTTCACAGTGATGAATTAACGACCGAGGACTGGATGTTGTGCCTGTCCTAGTCTTAAGTTAGAGCATATGGCATATGAAGCTATGACAGGCCTAGCAAGCAGGTAATGTTAAATAAATGACTTTGATAAAAAAAAAGTTAACCAGACTATAGGTTGGAAACTGTAATGGATGTAAAATACCATAGAGTAAGTAAGTACTTAAGGCGTAGCTGATTTCACTCACGTGCATGATGATGAATAGAGATTTACGATTTTGAGTCCTGACTATGTACGTAAGTTTTTTACTTCATCACAGAGATAAAGTATCATAACCAGGAAATTTCTTTGTCCTCGATATTATGATGGATCTTGACGTTGTTTATATGCTCCGGAACTCAAAAAAGTGGATTTTAAAAATTTGTCTGCCTTTCTATATGTCTATATCTGAGGCTACAGCCCAAATAGTTTTGATGGATTTCGTTCACACTTGGTAATGAAATAGTATAGGTCATAACTGGAGGTGATATCGTTAGTTTAATTCTACTGAAATCAAGCATAGCTTACTGATGGCTAGTATTTTAAATTTAGTTTTTTTTCTAAAAATGTTTGTAATTATTTTGCTCAAAATGTGTAAAGTTAGTTAGAATTCCTGCTATGTAATTAGTAAATATCTAAGAGCTAGGGATGGGTGTGTAGTATTATATGTACTGCCCTTGATTAAGTTTTTTATTTATTTTTATCACCGTATCTTACTACCCAATTGGGCTGTATACACCTATGTACTAACTACTCCAATGTGTTAAGGATGAGGAAAGTTTATAAGTAATTTACCCAAATTAACGTTGAGGGAGAGTGTAAAACCATTTATTAAAATCACCCTCAGTACACATGACCGAAATCGATCTTCGACCTCCCCGTCATCGGCAGTCTAGTCTATTGCGAGAGTAACGTCTTAGACCATGCGACCACCGAAGCGAATCCTAGGTAAAGTAAGCTTTAACCTGAGGATGTTTTATATATCATAAATCACACTGTATACATGTTTTTCAAAAAAATAATTTATCAAAGGATGATTTACTACCAACCATTTTAAAAAACCTTATTCCAAAGCATAATATATCATTATAGCTATGAGAAAGTATGTAATATTGTGTCGCAGCATTTATTTTTCACAATGTGGTTTTCCATCTTGTAAAGAGGCAAATATTGGTGTCCACAATAATAATTCTCCGTGTTCATGCTGTATCATTAGATTAAATTGTTTAAAATGAAGTCCAAGCACTGAGATTAAAGAATAAAATACATATTTTTAAGGTTTATATACAGGAAGGTAATTCAATTATTAGCGTTATTGGTTTTAAGCTTCATGTGTTGACCGATTTGATATTTGTTGTCTGTCATATTACTACGTTCACGCTATAGAAAAAAGTTTTTATTTTGTTAAAAAATGGTAGAATATGTTGTTTTCACTATGAGTCATCAAAAACTTCAATGCTATAGAACAATTAGAATAAAAGAAAAAGATAGTGGACTATATTAAGAAATATTAGAACAAAATGATAGTACACGTTCCTCGTATAAAATAAATTACACTTGTCCGAATTAACACTTATATTTGGTACTAACATTTTAATTAATTAATTTAAAAATATGTTTAAATAATACTTGTACAAGAAATTTGAACCTAATTACTTTCGCTTAGTCACTCCAATGTTCCCCACTATTTCAAGTTCGATTCCCATTCACAGAAGTCATTTTCAACATAAATTTTAAACATATTTATGAACGATGCATCCGTGCCAAATTTGAGTTTCTATGTTTAGAGTGAAGATAGTTGAATACAATTGGCCCAAGTTTTGCTTGGTTTTATCTCATTCAACCTTATTAAAATTCACAATATTAATATTAAATTATATTAAATAATTAGTGAGTACCCAAATTGATTTTTAATGTCTACATTAACATAGACCTTACTAAGTTCTTATCCAAACCTAGCAACATATCACCTTAGCTTACACAATCTAACTCAATTAAACTTGGCCTGATTGGCCTCGATGGGTACGCGTACCAAACTCCATGCTCATCTTGACCGGTTTACTGTTTACTGAGAGTTTCGAATCCCAAACAGGTGTACTGAAATTATTTTTTCTTTATTGGTTTCCCACTCTTAATATACACAAGTATGAGTACATTTTTTCTAAATTCTACCTTCTTCATTCCAACTTCATTAGCATGGTTAAAATACGTATAGCCCAGTCGGATAGTAAGATGTGGTGTCTTAGACTTAAATGATGAAAATTTTTCACAGTGAAAATGTAAACCAATTTAATGCAAATTTTATAATCCTTTTAACTTATAATTTGCAGAAACATTAGCTGAATATCTGAACTCAAATGATCTTGCGGAATGCTTTCAATGATTTGCAGGAAATATCAAGTTATTCTCAGCATCAACCTCTCCGCTTCTAGGAAACCAAACCAGATTAGACCAATGCATTATTCCGAGTGACCACAGTTGCGTGTGTTTTCACAAAATATAATTTTAACAGTAGAAAGTGTATCGTATCTGCAATACTAAACAAGATTAATGTATCCAATAGTAGTAAAAAAGTTCGCAATAAAGGTACGGATATCAACAAATATAATATCTTTACTAATAAAATCTAATAGTGTGAGATAGAAAGCCGAAATATGATGAAATTGTAAAGGAACCATTTATGAGCTGCTCAAAACTTTCAAACCTAAAAACCAATAAGAAATAAAGATTATAAAAAATAAAAACCTGATTCATTTTATAGTTTTATTCGTTGACATGTTGTTTGAATTTATAAAGCAAGGATAAACTAGAATAGAAATTCCAATGTCAAATACAAAGAGAAATAGCAAATTATAAAACAGCGACTTGCTTTCATCATAACAATGTTTCTTTCGTATTCATATGAGTAAAAGAATAAATTATAAACAAATTGTGTCTTTGGCAAATAAAGATTACACAGGTGACGTTCAACATGCTTATTTAATCTAGGCTTAGGCCTACATTTGCATATATATAAGTTGGCCTATTTTGACAAATAATTGACTATACTAGTTAAAAGTCATCTTGAAACTGAAATTATCTAGGAGGTACCATCAAACATTCACAGAAATAAGCTGTTTTAGTGAAAATACTATATCCTCACAGGCAGATCTTTGGCTTCATTTTTGTATTTGTTTGGCTCATCGACCGGGCCTAATAATCTGTGAGAAACTTACTTTGTTATCTTCACAGAGGCATTTATCAGGAAACACGTTTATTATATTACCTGATGTTTTGATTTTTAAAAGTTGGCTCTCTGAGATGCACAGAACAAGGCAGAAAGTGGGAAGACTTTAAATAGAGGAAGCCTCTACATCTACTTCTGAAAATAACCCAAGATACGTTTGACATGAACAAGGGAGTAAAAGTTTGCGACAGCATAACGCATCTCATTTTAGGATGACATTGAATGATTCAACCGTGATCAGATGCCAAATTGTTAAAATAGGATGAGTTAACCATGCAGTAGATACACAGTCAAATTGTTGAAGAGTAGGCTATATGTGATTTTTCCATATTATGAGGTCTGGTCTTTATTTTGGAGTAGTTGGAAACTGAAAGCTTAAAATATGATGAAAAATATGACGTTGAAAGCTAAGATTTCCTTTTTGTTATATATTGTTAAATGTTTATAATATGTATTTTCAACTAATGTTACTCAAATTAAAGGCATACTCAATTTTACTTTTATTTTGTAATTTTTTTATTTAGGTCTTGCCCTTTTCCTAATGAATATACTAAAGTCTAACCTGGCGTTATAAGAAAAACCATAGTTTATACATTATATAAATTTATACATTTAGAAGGGACGTTTATAACTCAGTTGGGTTTCTTTCCGGAAGTTTGTGAGTTGCGTGTCCCTTAGGTGCACTAGTTTGCTTTCAGACCATTGTCTTTTTTCGACTCAAATAACAAATTCTGATTGATTATGCTATTTTTTTCTATTATGTCTTGAGCACTCTTCTTTATTGGTTTTAAGGAAGGAGGTTGCAAATAAGAGTCAACATCGGGTTTGGTCGAGACCACGGTGAAGACAGTCGGTGTCAGACGGCGGCCAGCTCTGATCAGAAATAATGTGTCAAAGAGCGTCGGAGGATCAGCAAGACAACATGGCCCTTTACAGGCTACCAACACGACTTCCCCAACTACCAGGGAGGTACGCACAAGTGAAAGCCCAAAGGAGGATACGGCCCTTCCCAGGGCTGGACACTCCACCGCTGGTAAAGACAGTAGATCCTTGCCAACTCCTGGAGTGGTATGTGCCAATGGCAGCTGCTATGAGTAACATGCCCAACTCAGGGCGTGTGACCACTTGCCCATCTCCAAAACACCGACAGCTATTAAAGGGGTTGCTGATGTATAAAAAATGTACTGAAGACATTTTTAAGTGTCATCAGCCTTAAATTTTGGTCAGAAAGGCAAAAACACCCATCAGCACAATGGGTGGATACTAAACGGTTTCAAACAAAGCCCTGGCCAAGGCAGGCTTATCAGATCTGCGCCAATAAAAACCACAGAGTGTGGAACTAGTGGCTTGCCACTAGGGATTCACAGAGTCAACGACGTGCGTGTAATTGCAGAGGTCCAAGAGACCTGCGTCACTGGCGGTACCTCTCACCAAAAAGTGTTGTAAAAGAAAGAAACGCCCTTCTGACTTATCGTTAGATACGGAGGGTGGGGGGGTCACACGCTACCCTTGTGTCGACAGCTCGTGAGAATCCATGGACGTTTAGTAATTGTATTAAAACTCAGATCTCTCGCAGTACGGAGAGTTTCATGGTTTTGATGCTGAATCTGATGGGCTTAAGCCGGTAAAGCCAAACCAAATTTGAAAGGCCAGTCAAGCCAAGATGCTACCGAGAGGTGGGGGAAGCCTTAACCATTTAGGATGTGGTTCTGGTGGTGGGCGCAGGAGGAAGAGTGGCCCAGGCAAGGGTGTACCTGCGTTGGGCCAAGGTGGGAAGCAGCGAAGACCAACAGGTAATAACGAAAGCCACTCTCCACCTCAACCAGGCCTCAGTGGCTCTGGGATGATCAACAGAGCCATGGGGAGGATCCCTCTTTTCATACTGTGTGATGTGGATGACTACTCCAAGATGGTGATGACTATTTGTGCCAAGCTTTCAAAGCCGGTGGAGGCAGTGAGGCAGCTAAGATAGCAATTACAGGTATAGCATAGGTCAGAGGAAGCTAACCTCACCCTTAAGAGGTTTTCCCTTGTATCAGGGTCCAGCATTGGTCCTGCGAGCTGGGAAAGAAGCTTCTGGTAAATGTCGTGATTAAGGTACTTCTGACCAACACTAAGCTTGACGTGGTCCAGGAGGAGCTTCTTGAGATAAAATTCCTTGTGAAAACTGTCATCAGATGTTCTACCAGTGGAAACCAGATAATAAGACCGGTTAGTGGCAGCGATCGCCAAACTTTGTTGTCACGCTGACGCCAGAGGTGCACACTACAAGACTGTATACTCTTGCATCTCTGTACAAGCATAATGTCAACATCAAGAAGTTTTAAGTCACATGTTAGCCCAGTACAGTGCCAGAACCGTTTCTGGTTCGGAAATATGAGAAAAAATTGCTGCAATAATCCTATACGTAGGTTATGTAGTGGTTACTATTAAAGGAGCAGGTGCCTGGAGAAGGTATATTCTCTATTAAGGAGCTTGCATTTCTCAGGATCTCACTCCTTTGCTTAGTGGGGTCTTCCAACTTATAAGACCTTACGGGTGGCAGAGATGGCACAAGCTTGCAAGGTTCAAGATTGGAGAACAGATGGGATGGTATAGTCGACGGAATGGCTATTATACTATGTGGAATGGAAGGTAACCGTGACTCCCACTTCAACACCGAAGAACTGGAGAACCCTTTCATTGTTTCAATGACAGGCATATAAACTCCTCCACCCCAGGTCAAGGCCCCCTCTGAAGTTGCCCTCCCAGAGTTATACCTGGCTGGCCACCTTCCTTTTGCTATCAGTAATCTGCCCGAGACCACTTATCTTCTCCCACGCCCCTCTTTTCATTTCCTTTCCATTACGCCTCTTATCACAACCCTATACCCTCTCGCTCTTCAAACCATTCCTTACAATCCATCCTCCTCCCCCTGACTACAGCCCTGCCCCTGAGTATTACATTTCTAAGCACAAAACTTGTTTTGAACTGATCAAAGAGATACCGGGACAGGACAGTTGGGACTGTTCATCGAATCTATTAAAGAAGGTCAAGGCTCCTCGAATAAGCAGCCCTGAACAGCTGATAAAAGGGCACATCTTTCTCTGCCTGGTCTTTAATGGCATGGCATCTGAATAAAGGACCACCAGTGTGGAAGTTTCTTATGGTCCCACTCTTGAACGCTAACAAAGTCACGAGGAAAAAGGCTGAGCTGAAAAATTTCCTAGCTGAGCATTGTGTCAATGTATTGCAGTTTGATAAAACTCATTTGCGCTCCTCAATTAGGGTCGCGTTGGAAGAGTTGAGCCATCATTGGATCGATCAATCGGTGGGTGTGGCCTGGGATGGGACATCTGTCTTAGTCAGAAGGGGCCTCAACCATCATGCTATCTCGCTTCCTCCCCCTCGCCACATGGAAGAACTGGCTATAAAACTGGTGACATAATCCAAGCTCATCCAATTTGCATACACTTCCCTCCAAACCATCGGCTCTAACAAACCATTAAAGCAAATATAGATACATTGCTACGTTTTAGCACACCTGTTTTAATCGGTGGGGACTTCAATGCAAAGCACCCATAATGGGACTCTAGGATCATGGATTTCATGGCGGATTTCTCCGCGATTACCTATATAAAAATCCTGATGGCCTATGCTTCCCCCATCTCCACCCACTTACCTTTCAATCCACTTTGCCACCCGGGCTTTCTAGACTTCATTGTCACTAAAGGGATTCGATGTCGATTGGTTCTGAAGTCCCTAGCAGAGCTAGACTCAGATCACAATTCCGGTATTTTGAGCCTCATATGAGTGATGTCATTGATTGATCCCAAAGAAAAACCCAAACTGAGACATATTGACTGGTACAGGTTGTTCACAAATGTATTCACAAATGAGAGAAATTGGGATCCAACCCAAACTTTTGAACGACAGATGAAATTAACAAGGGTGCTAAGTTAATAACTTTCGCCATCAAGGGAGCGTTTGAAGTTTAATTGCCGAAGCAAAATTAGCTGAGTAATGCGTGGCAAACATTGAAGTACCTGGCAGGCAAAGCCAATTGGAACCAAAACGTCAATGCCGTTCGTGAGACAGTTCAAGAATACCGGAGAGTGTCTGAGAAGATCATATTGAAAACATATGCTTACAAAACAGGTCCTTGGGTCATATTACGAGGAACCTGATGTGGGTCCATACACTAAGCCCACCTATCGTGAGACGTAAGGGGGTGGCCAATTCAGACCAGGAGAAATCTGACGTTCTTACCGAGCACTTGGTGGCTGAATTCATACATCACATCACATATGATACACATTCCGCACTTGAAAGAAGCCATTGGTGTGGTCTTTAATAGACCCTTAGATAAACCCGATGCTAGAGATGTGACAAAAATGTAGCAGGCATTAACCATGCTGAGACTATGTTAGGCTCACGGACCTGATGGTTTAATATACGTGATCCCCAGAAACTAGCCTTTGGAGGATAAAGACTTCCTCGTGGAGTTGTACAACGCCTTCCTGCTTTTGAGTCATTTCCCTGAGCCAAAGAAGCACGTCAAGAATCTCTTATTTCACAAATCGGGCCAAGACCTAGCCCTGAATTTGCATTACCAACTGATAAGCTCGCTCGATTCATTTGCATGGTATTGACACGACTATTACTGACGATACTGACACGACATGTTTGAAAGTATTACATTTTAGTGGATGAGGAATTTGGCTCTTCGGCTGGACAAACCAAGTCTTATCAGTTGGTCTGCTGTATCAAGCAGGTCACGACGAACTTAAACAACAGCATACTGACTGGTTATGTCTTCCTTGAAGTGGAAAAAGCCTTTGATCTTGTCTGACACGAAGAACTCCTTTTCAAACACCTTTCCCTAAACTTCCACTTCTACCTAGTCAAGGAACACCATTTCTCAAGTCCAACGCATCTGGGATGGAATGCTTCACGGTTAAATTATGGGCCTTGTTCTCTTGAGTCTGTGTGTGGATGATATTCCAAAATCCCCAGATGACAGGCTGACACTATGCGGACAACATGGCTCTTGTAGCTGTGTCGTGCATAGAGCCAAAGGCGGAGATGAGACTCTAGACACACCTAACGCATTGAGATGGGTGACTGACCACTTGGAAGACAAGTATAAACGTATAAAAGAGCACATTGGTGCTATTAACACGGAATAATAAGTACTAGAGGCCAGCCCCTCTCCGGCTATTAGAAGACCAAATTAGATGGGTGGAAAGTTCTAAGTACCTCAGTCTTATGCTAGACACCAAACTAGCTTGGTGACTACACATGGCAGACAAACCGACCAAGGTGAAGCAGATGCTGTGGGTCCCAAGCCCACTCCTGAACAGGTGAAGCACCCTGTTCACATGGAGCGAGTTGACACCGTACCAGCATCTGCTCAGGCTGATTATTGATTATGCGGGTTCCATGTGGGACCACCTGGTAGACACATACATGAGGAGGATGCAATCTTTCCAGAACCTGTGTCTTAGTATTATTGTGAATGCCGCCTTGTACGATCGCACCATAACTCTGCACCGGAATTTGAAGATGCCCACCATCAAGGGATACTTTCGGAAGCTTACGTAGTCCTTCTATTACAATCTGCCCAGTGCCACCAATCCACTTATCCAGAGGCTTGGTTAACTACGTCATTAACCCTGGAGGGTACCACATACGTCCTAAAGCCCTGCTTGGATAAGCGAGATGTGAAGTCGCCATAAGGAGGTTATCACCTAGCCCCCCGTAGAGTAATGTCTCAGCACATATCTCTAGAAACCTTTATTTGGTTTGCAACTGGTATTTTTACTTACTGATAATACTGTGTTTTTATTTGTTCCAGAAACCTTCACACAATGAAACAGCCCATTTCTTCAAGTACGGCTAATAGTATTGGGACATAATACAATGTGTTGTCTTGCACCCCTTCTGGGAGCATTAGATCATGCTTTTCTGCACCTGCGACAACTGTCCACTAGCATGGGTAAGATAAGCGCTGCCTGTGGGCAGGCTAGCACTGACGTTATTTAAAATTCTCTTTCTGTTTAAAATAATTTTTTAAACTTTTCAA
Organism: Timema monikensis; assembly: GCA_902151445.1. Lineage (NCBI taxonomy): Eukaryota > Metazoa > Arthropoda > Insecta > Phasmatodea > Timematidae > Timema > Timema monikensis. Next base: position 898 of record CABFVZ010002654.1, on the reverse strand, counting down.
AACTATTTGTTTTAGATTAAACTTATTCCTTTTTTATATAAGTTAGTCTTGAGTCACCTCTGTATATTTTGGTAACTTGTATTTTTGTGGCCACTATGTGGGATTAGTATGTTATAATTTATACGTAAATCAATATTTAAAGGGTGAAATTTTGGCGTGGGTGAATAATTGATATTCGATGTACAGTTTGAGGTCACTATGTTGACATGAGCATATAAACAAGTATATTCAATTTTATTACTTCCATGTTGGGAGTAGAAATACTCCGTATTTAACTTACTGTTTATTATCCTTGTTTAGAATCAAGGGTATTACTAAGTAATTTCACCATTCATAGCCGCCATGTTGGGCGTAGAACTACTTTGTATTTAACTTGCTATCTATTGCCATTATTTTAGGCATTAGAACTTTAAATAGTAAATTCATTATTGGGCATATGAATACTTTGTATCTATTAAACTGTGTTAATACTGCCATGTTTAGCGTAGGGACATGAGTCAGTATTAAAATAAACCTGTCGTAGACAGGCCTAAAATGTAGTTTGGATTATTAAGTCCAAAATAGGAAGAAATATTTAAAGAATGATCTAGTGAGACAAGTACACTTTCAGGTTTAATCTGTTAAATAGCATTTTTTTATAGCATGCTTTAGTGTTAAATGTTGCCATGAACCACATAGCTATAGCCTTATTTTCCTACGAATGGAAACTTGACGCCTCTTTTAGAAAATACAAACATGATTTCCAACATGCATAACATTGTACTATATTAGTAGACTAGAGTGCTGGTGACAGAAAGATCGAGGATTGACCCTTGGCCACAGAGAAGGAAACAACAGAGCCACAGCCCCTAGGTTAAAAATGTTGCACTCCTTTTCGAGGCTTTACTCCTTCAACGTT
>CABFVZ010002653.1:59949-103857 GCA_902151445.1 Timema monikensis | reverse complement strand
GTTTTAGGAGTTAGATATCTTACCCAAGTTCACTGAAAGGCAAAAAGAGAAAAAAAATCGATTTTATTTAAATTCGTTCTAAAGATTTTGATTAACTTCTATATCTAGACACTGTTTATTATCATAAACAAAGGGTAATCCTCATTTTCTTATTAAAATGACCTTGAGGGTATTTTACATGGGGTGATTCGTATTTGTGAAAATGGATTTGATTCTCATGCTCTTTGGTGGACAAAGATGTTTCCCTTTTCTTAATTTTTCTCTATCAATGTTCTTATTTCCTAATGCCATAGAATAAGTAACAGTGTATATCATTAAATTTTTGATATTTTGTATAGAACTTCTACAGCAACGTATATAACTATTTTTCGTTTTACAAATCTTACGAGATTTTAGTAAATGTATAATTTAAGATAAAAGCGGGAGAATGTTTGTCCGGTGTATCGTAGCATTTATTTTATTTTAGCATTGCGTCTTTCTAATTGTTCAGGTTCCACGCAAATATTTCTTATAGCAGCTAATGAGGTGGATGATATTAAAAGTTATATTTTAAAAAATGTCATTATTTATAATGTTTCCTATATACCGCAAACGAAACTTTTGTAAGTAAATCTTATTAAACTAACTATTGGCAACACAATATGCACTAAGACAAGATTATCATTAGATATTGAAATAATTTTGGAAATTCTTACCTGCTCCACCCAAAGATTTGTGGTCATTATTTGGTTCTTCAGGTTCTGAAAAGAGGAAAAAAGTATAAATATTATTTTGAAATTTACATTTTATTATTGAACTTGTATATTTTTAAATAAATAATGAATGTTTCAGAGTTTCTAAATTTTAAATGTTATTTATTATACACACATTTTCTAGATATTGATTATTTAAATAATGCTTATTTGTGTAAAAGGTTGTTAGGAGGAAAATAGAGAGAGTTATATAGATAATAATATAAAATAAATGTATTCATACACTATTATATGGAACTAATTGATTAATTAGTGTATTTTTTTTTATAATGCACTTTTATTTTTCGTTTTTCATATGGTTTTCTTACAGCTAAAGTCACCTTTGAAAATCAAGACCTCTTTACTATTTATTAATTTTATTCAGTTATTGAATACCAAATAAATTCATATTAGTCATGAATCGTAGGATTTTACTCCCGATGCATATAGTAAAAATATTATTAATATGTCATTTTATAGGCCTGTAAAATGAGATTTTAAATGTATTTATATGAAAATGTTTTGTTTCTATACCTCCACTACTTATAAAACAAAATTTAGGTCTCTAGGTCTGTTGCCTAAAATCTTTTGAAGCGCCTAGCTCATTGCGATGCAATCTTTTAAAATATTGTGTAGATTAAATCAGTGAAAGTTTTAGTCTCTTAATCAAACAAACTTACTTAAAAAATTGCTATTTTTTTAAAAACTGTAAACTAAAACTAGTTCTTAGTGGTGGATTCTGCTATTGAATGTAGAATTCATTATTTATCTGTATAGCTTGATCGCTAAATCCAAAGAGTATTACTAATTACAGGATACATTTGAATATTAAATCCACAGATAAATCATATTTTAGTTTAATTTGTTATTTTTAATTCAGAGATCCTTATAAAGGAGTTTCTGTACTTTTATGTTTGAATATAAATTGTGCGTATAACCCGAATGGGTAGTAAGACGCGGTGCTAATAATAATAATAGAATATAAATAGAGAACTTATGTATAGACTTGAATGCAATATTTTATTATTTTAGGTTTAATTTATTTTTTTAAATTATGAGGTAATTATTATTATTATTATTATTATTTAGCACCGCGTCTTACTACCCGTTTGGGTTATACGCTTAAGTACTAATTACGCTAATGGATTAGGAATTGGGAATGTTGAATTAGAGGAAGTGAACCCGCATTTTAGTGGAGGGAGAGTGGAAAATCATTTAAGAAAAACCACCCCCAGGTCACCCGACTGAGATTCGAACCTCGATCTCCCCGTCCTCAGCAGTCGAGCTCAACACGACAAGCGCGTTAGCTAACTACGCCACCGAGGCGGGTGTGAGGTAATTAAAAATAGTTTACACGTTCAAGGAACTGACCGGTGACCTTAAAGTCAATACAAAGTTTTAAATATATTTTGGAGTGTCAAATGTGAGTACTGCCACAAGCGCCACTACTCTTATGGGTTCATAGAAAAATAAGATAAGATTATATAGATTTGGTGATGAGTACAGAGATTCCGGATTCCAACATTGGCCTACAAATTAATGCAACAGATGTTAAAATGTAAATCCGGACTTGTGAATCAATCTTCTCCATGCATGCAGAAAACAATATTCAAAGAGCTTTAAAAAAGCTACGTTGATGGGCGTGACGGATATTTGCAATACCATAGATGGCATTCCATTCATGAAGGGCGTCCTGCAAGGATCCTCTCTTGAGCGTTGAAGACAGACAATCATTTTAATTCTCACATTAGTGTGATATCATAAAACCCATTAGGTATGTATGTAAGTTAAACAATAAGGCCAGTGGTCAAGGGACGTATAGAATTATCTTGAACCATGAGGGAAAACAGTTTCGGTTGGGATTATCTATCTCCAAAATGAACAATGTATATATGTTACAACAAGTAATGTAACTTACGTCACTAATAACCCATGCGACTCACCATTAACAACTTACTTAAAATTGCACGCTGAAAATCTCTGTATAAAGACGTTTACAATGAGGTTGCTTCTTGTAGTACTTGGAAAAATAAGAATTCCCAGTGCAAATGGTAAATAATTTCTGTTGAGAAACCCCCGGAGTAATTATGAGTGATTCCCGCAGCCGAGTTTATACAGTAAACACAAATAAAAACATTTGGTTATTATTTGAGAATGCGGCTCCATGTTGTCAAATGTCCCACTTAATTTCAAAGCTTACGTAACATAATGACGTAACCCACGTACCCAACCTATTAGTTTTCACTTGTACTCTTATTAGAGAATGCCTCACACTGTAAAAGTAGTTTATAAAATTCCGCTTTTTACCCTACTATGATATATAGTCTATGTGTATCAGTACTGGTGGTGCGACTCGTAGTGACTTCGTAAGTTCTTGCAGGGAAAATATGAGCGGCGTCATTCATATTCACAGCGATCAAATACTCGAGAATCCTAAAAACATAGCTCACCGATTCTCGCAAACTACTTGGACAGTCACTGTTGTTTTTTCAGAATTTGTTATAAACACCTTAAAAGACAGGAAAATATTATTAAAATTTCCATATTCCAATATGTTTGCTTTGAAAAAATTGTTTTCTAATGAAATAACAATAATGAGGTTTTTAGTGCGGACATATATCCTCTCTGTCAAATAGTTTTTTTCTATTTGAGATAGATGGGTAGTATGAAGTATGAAATGATCATCATGAACTGAATTTCATTTTGATATAAGATTCGTTCCTCAAACACCAATACTTTTCACATATTGACTCTGACGACGTGGTCTTTAATGTTTGGTGGTCTTTGGTTTGGGGTGGTCACCAAAATGTTTCGTAGCACCTACTCATTTATTTTATTTGTCCCACTACCTGTTCTGTCATACCGCCCTCCATTAACATTAGCTAGGTGAGAAGTTCTCAATGATGAGGACACAAACATATATATATTCATGTGTTTTGAAATAATAAATGCAAAGTTATGGGAAACTAAATTCCGGTTGTAGTCCTAATTAATTAAAATCCAAGGGATTTAGAGTTATAACTCAGTGGAAACTCAAAGCAGTTTGATAAATTTTATCATGCAATGTATATATACAATAAATATATTAAAATTTATTGTTTAACTGTCTGTTTAGACATTTCTCGAACTTCTCAAAAAGGTACAAAGCTGAGACTTCACACACTAATGAAATAAGTGTTGAATAGATTATGCTACAGGATTGAACTTGGCAAGCTATATTAAAATTAGATCCCAATATATACATATACCTATTTTTTCACTTCTATCCAAATAATCCCCAACAAATTAAAAATATTACTCTATCATTACCTAGTATGGAGACTTGAACACATGTTCACTCAACACTCTGAGGTAAACATATCACCTAGTATGGAGATTTGAACACATGTTCACTCAACACTCTGAGGGTAAATATATCACCTAGTATGGAGACTTGAACACATTTTCACTCAACACTCTGAAGGCAAACATATCACCTAGTATGGAGACATGAACACATGTTCACTTAACACTCTGAATGTGAACATATCACCTAGTATGGAGACTTGAACACATGTTCACTCAACACTCTGAAGGTAAACATATCACCTAGTATGGAGAATTGAACACATGTTCACTCAACACTCTGAAGGTCAACATATCACCTAGTATGGAGACTTTAACAAATGTTCACTCAACACTCTGAAGGTGAACATATCACCTAGTATGGAGACATGAACGCATGTTCACTCAACACTCTGAAGGTAAACATATCACCTAGTATGGAGACATGAACACATGTTCACTTAACACTCTGAATGTGAACATATCACCTAGTATGGAGACTTGAACAGATGTTCACTCAACACTCTGAAGGTAAACATATCACCTAGTATGGAGACTTGAACACATGTTCACTCAACACTCTGAGGGTAAATATATCACCTAGTATGGAGACTTGAACACATGTTCACTCAACACTCTGAAGGTAAACATATCACCTAGTATGGAGACATGAACGCATGTTCACTCAACACTCTGAAGGTGAACATATCACCTAGTATGGAGACATGAACACATGTTCACTCAACACTCTGAAGGTGAACATATCATCTAGTATGGAGACTTGAACACATGTTTACTCAACACTCTGAGGGTAAACATATCACCTAGTATGGAGACTTGAACACATGTTCACTCAACACTCTGAAGGTGAACATATCACCTAGTATGAAGACTTGAACCCATGCTCACTCAACACTCTGAAGGTAAACATATCACCTAGTATGGAGACTTGAACACATGTTCACTCAACACTCTGAAGGTGAACATAGCACCTAGCATGGAGACTTGAACATATGTTCACTCAACACTCTGAAGGTGAACATATTACCTAGTATGGAGACATGAACGTCATGTTCACTCAACACTCTGAAGGTGAACATATCACCTAGTATGGAGACTTGAACACATGTTCACTCAACACTCTGAAGGTGAACATATCACCTAGTATGGAGACTTGAACACATGTTCACACAACACTCTGAAGGTGAACATATCACCTACTATAGAGGCTTGACACATATTCAGCTACCCTACCCCCTCCCCAAATCAGAACTTTATAAAATGAGATCACACACACAGATCGGGGGTCAGTAGTTGAACCTATAGATTGTATAGCTGATAGTACAAACTATAGTGTCAAAACATGTCATAATACAAAGTATATACATCTTAAATCTCCAAATGTCATAAATGGTAATAATAATATTTTATCCGGAAGTATAATATTAAGAAACCAAATATTTTAAGTGAAAGGAAATATTTCGGTATTTATATTTTGTAGATGAAAGTGTTAGTTTAGTTATCAATAGGTCATAATTGAAATTTTTTTTAATTTGATCATGGAAAATATATAAATGTTAGAATAACTCAATCGTAGCATTTACTGAACAAAGACTTTCATGACAGGTTTTAATGTTTGAAAGTGACTCATGAAAAACTATGTATATTCTTTAATATCCCTGTACAGCTTAAATACAAACATCCAAACAATTAAGAACGAGATTACAGCGATAATGCAGTATTATATACTAGGCTATACCCCCCATTTAACCTCCAATCAAACCATTATCTTTCTCTCTTAGTTTATTACTTTATTTAACGTAGTATTATCGGGATGATACTTTTTTAAGTTGTGGTGAAAATCAAAACAAAATATCTCAAACAGAATCAATTTTATCTAAATATATATTTTAATAATATCTGCTGTTGCTTTTTGTATACTGTTTAATTTATTATATTTTTCTTTATCCTTCTCTATGATACGTGTTTTTATCACTTTATTCCACACTCCACACACATTCAGTAAACCTCAGAACATTCCTGGAACTACCCAGCACTTCTTTCTCTGACTGGACAATTTCATCACTCTCATATTTGTCATCTTTAATTTCTACTATTTTGATGCTAGAACTCATTTCACAGCTTTATCGGTGGGGTTATCCATTGATGTTTAAATTGTTATAACTTTATGGAGCTATGAAGTTATTATATATAAATTATTTAATTACAAAGGACACATCATCCTCTTCCCCAAAAGTCACACATCCAGTTTCTAGAGCATCTCTCTAGAAGCTGTATTGTTCATCGACACACTCCTCCATGTATTGTCGACCAAAGGTGTAGGTACAGCGAAAAAGCCTGTTTACCTTGCCTTGCTGAAACTGCTGTAAGAAGCATAAAGTAGAATTAAAGTGTTTCTCTGCACTCAATCTTTACACTCTAACATCTCAGTCACGCTGTGTGTTACCAAAATAATAACTCTGTTAGAGAACCAGTTTATGCAACTCATGTTTCAAACAACAACTAAATTTTATTTTAAAAGAGTTCAATGTTAGAATGACATTTTTCCGGGAAGTTTAAGTTTTAGTTTCACTAAAACAGAAGTTAATAGTCAATACAAACTAAACTTTTAACACATAATTAAATTATTGAGCAATCGAACAAATTTCATATGTTAATTGTATCCTGATGTTAAGTTCAAACAATCCCAATAAATCCAGAGCCGACAATATTTAATATTAAGATCCTGAGGTTTTCATCTGGGAAACTTTTTTTGTTTTAAAGATAAACGGGGCATTGGTAACACATTATTAATGTAATGCAAGAAAATGTTTAGTAATAGTTATAAGTAAAAATGAGAATACAATATGTCATATTTTACTAAGTAAAGATGCTAAGTATTTTCTTTCTATATTTTTTGATATTGAAGTTTTTTAAAAGTAGACACACGTCCATCAAAGATTCAGTCTTTAATTATTAGTTATTATTTACCTTGAGTATGGGACAAATCTAGGCTGGATCAATCTAAGCGCATTGACGAGCTAAGTTGAAGGTCCCGGGTTGAGTTCATGTACCAAGGGGTCATTATTACACTAATTTAAACTAAATATAATGTGCTCTTTTCCATAAGGACACTGACGTCATTACAATAGTTTGCAGCGTGTGTTAGTAGTCATACTTGATTTTAAATACATCCGCATCAGCTGCCAATCAGCTTAAAACTTTGGGTCCCGTATAAAACTAAAGTAACTAAAATACGTCTGAAGTGCACATTTTCAGATATCCCTAAGTAAATATGCAAATTACCTTTGTTTAGATGTTACGTTGTTTACAATCAACTTACACTTTATATTTTATTTACATGATTACTTAATTTGCTACTATAATGTTTCTATTTAAAGAGAGTATTTATTTATCCGTCTGAATATGCATCTATATAAAATAGTAAGATAAAACTAAGAATTATTGAGAACATGCCCTAGAGGTTTATTTTATTTGTCAAAGAGTTAACAGGAAAATATAGCAATTAAGCGCGCGTTTTAGGCTGTTGAAGTATCGAAACTTTTAAAGGAATTTAATTGTTGGCTCCAAATAAATTCTGGCTCAGTTATAATCTCAAAAATACATATTTTTAAAATTTTAATATTTTAATAATTCGATCAAACTGACGTTTAAATTAAAGGAATTAGATTATTAAGTATCTCAAAAAATATTAGTTTTAAGTAGCGAATATTTTGTATTTAGAATAAGGACTTTCAATAGATGATCTTGTAAAGATTACAATGTGATCGCCATAGTAATTTGTAAAATAATAATTATATTTAAAAATTATATCTTTAAAGAGCTGTATTTTGCCTCCAGGAATTATATTTTTTATAATTCCCACTTTTAAATCTAATGCTGTCCACAGCCTCTGTGTACCATACTTTAGTGAACTCTTACAGGACTTTGTGTACTGGCTCCTTCCACCTCCATCCCAATACTCTCAATTTTCTTCTTCTAAACAATCCCTTCTCCTTACTCAGCAAAAAGCAGCAACATAATCTCTCCCTCGGTTTGAATATCCACAGCTTGAAGTGGTGTATTATAGTGTATGATGAGTGGAGGCCATGTCATTAGTAACAGAAAGCCATTGCCTAAATAGCAGTGCTGAAAATATTTTCTTCTTTATCAGTATTTGATAGAAGGGTTAGCCTGGCCGTTTTAATAACTTAGCTCTATTTGGTAACTGTAATAAAAAAAAGTCCATCTGTTATGGCCACTTATTTCTTATGCAATTTCAAATGTTAGTTTTGTTCATACAAATTTAATGCACTTTTATAGGCTTTGAACATCTTGTTTGCCATCTTAGAGTAGCATAGCATAGCCTAGCAGAGCAGAGCATAGCGTGGTGTGTGAATTGTTTCATTTAAATACTTGGCTAGCAATTCTAAAACATAAAATAGCTTAACGTAGCATAGTATATAATATCTTCAAGTGCGAATTATTAAAGCTGGCCCCAAGGGGAACCAACACAAAATTATCCATGGGAATACACATTTTTCTAAATAGATTTTTAGGTCATTATTAAAACAAGAAAGTCTTAAAGATTTAATCCATATGTAAAATTAAAGCCTCTCTCAAATAATTCGAATGAGATCAGAACTTCGACATAACGTAACTGTAAGGTTAAATATATTAATTTTCTATGTCTTCACTAAACATATGTAAACTAAATGAGCTAGCTTATGTACTCAAAGGTAAAATACAACCTTCTAGTTAACAATAATTTTACTGACACCTCAAAAATGACATAAATATAAATTCAAAACCTGGATCATACAATACATAGCTCATAAGAGCGAATGAAATAGAGTATTAGAAAAAATCTGTACTTAGGACAAAGACGTAGCCTCACTGAGCCATGTGTAGCGTTAAATACGGTTTGTTAAAATTAAGAATATTTTACATTGGGAATTATCTCCCTTGCGCTACAAGCCAAAAGCTCTAACAATATATGTCTAGAAAAGCATGGCATAAGTAATGAAGTCCCCTTAAATTAAATTAACCAACACTAGCAAAACATAACCTGAATAACATGACAAATACACAAAGTCCCCTTAATACACAAACCTGAAACACTGGTAATACTAATGTTGACAAACATAACTGAAGGCAAAATGTCTCCTTAAAGCAAAAGCATGAAGCGCAAGTAATACAAGTGTAGACAATCATTGCTAAAGGCCAAATGTCCACGTAAAGCACAAGCGTAAAGTAGTAGTAATACAAATGTCCCCTTAAAACACAAGCATGGAGTGCAAGTAATACAATTTTAGCAAAACATAGCTATATCCACCATGTCCCCTTAAATTATAGTATTAACTAGCCCCAATGAGCCCACCGTCTAACATAGAGGAGCGTGTAGAGCCTCATGGGTGAGCTCCATAGCCACCTAGAGCCCAGTGTAATAATAACTAGCCACAATGAGCCCGCCGTCTAACATGAGGAGCGTGTAGAGCAGTGGTTCCCAACCTTTTGTGGCCCATCTCCCCTTTCTTGAGGTTGACTAACACCTATCGCCCCCTTTTCATTTTCATTGTATGCCTAATTTTAATTTAAAGTAAAGTGTAAATAATAAAGCAGTTTTATTATTTTAAACAATTTTATTACCGTATATAAAAACAACCAAAGCAGTTTTATCCGGTCACTCTTAAATAAAATAGAAAAAAAAAATTAAAATATACATTTTTTACAGATTTTTTTTAGGAACAAAGAAGTGAAATAATTAACTAAGATCATTGAAAGTCATTTAAAAAACGAGTACATGTTTTCATTTTTAAATTGGAATCTGGAAGAATTAAGAAAGTTGACAGTTAAAATTTGAAAAAATAAATGAAAGTTTGAAAACTTTGTTATTGTTTTATTTTACCTTTTCAATGGCTGCCTTGTGCTTGGTAGATTTCAGTTAAAGCTTGAATATCCGGCTCTATGTTCGTCAAGTTCAGGCGCAAGTCTCCTTTGAGGCAAATGTCCAACTTATTTCTCTGTTTTGTGAGGAGCTGGACAACAGAACTAAATCCTTTTTCAACTAAATATGCTGATGGGAACGAGATGAGAAGTGGTTCAGTTTTTCCCCACAGTTGTGGATAAGTGTCGATAAGCTTCACCCATACTAACTCGTAACTGCTCTGCTTGAAAATGATTTTCACCTCACAGTCATACTTCAGATCTAGAAACTCTGTCTGCAAAGAGTTATCAAGCTTATTCACAGCTTCAAATGAGAATGGATCTAGAATCCAATCCGGAATTTGTAACTTGGTCAAATCTTCAAATCTTGATTCCATGTCAGTTTTTATCTGGTCAAGGTGATCAGTAAAAATTAGGATTTTTTCTTCTGGGAGTTCAGGAGTCTCGTTATCTGACACTGAACACTTTTTAAGGGTCAGAAACTGAATCAGCTCTTTACAGCCAATATTTACCTTGTGAATATCATACTTGGCGATGAATGATGAAATAATTCCTTTGGCCTTGATAAGGTTCATCTTGTTTCCTTGAAGCCTTATATTGACTTTGTTCATTTTTTCAAAAATATCTGTAAGGTATGCAAGTTACAACTTGCGTTGCTTCAAATTCTCACTTAAATCAGGATCAGACGTGTCGAGAATCTCAGTAACTGTGTCAAATAATTCGAAGAAATGGCACAAACAGTTTCCTTTGGAAAGCCACCTCACGGCCGTATGTAGAAGAAAGCGTTCGAATTCCTCATCATTTTCATGGCAAAGTTGTCTGAACAGATGGTCATTGAGGGAATTAGCTTTGATCTTGTTGACACCAGTAATAACCAGTTGTAGGGTTTCATGCAGGACACCACTCAATTTTTTCGCAGCTAAGTGTTGACGATGAATGACACAGTGAATAGTGATGACCTCTGGCACTTCTTTCTTAAGGTGGGATAGAAACCCAGCATGACGACCTGACATGGCAGGAGCACCGTCTGTTGCACAAGTGCTCACGTTTGTTAGGGGAATCTCTTTTTTCTCAAAATAATCTTGCACCACTTTAAAAATCGACGATCCCTTCGTATCAGTGATCAAAGTTCTAGCAAACAACATTTCCTTGGTAATTTCCTTTTGTTCATTGATAAACCTCACATAAGCTAATAAAATTGCTTTGTTATCAATCACAGTTGATTCATCAATCTGCAATCCAAATTTACTTTTTTTCAACAAATTGATGAGTTTGGATTCAACGTCCGTGGCCATTTTGTCAATTCAACTGGAAACAGTATTGTTGCTCAAAGGAACCGATAGACTTATCTTATTACTAGGGCCCTCTCCTAGTATGATATCAATAATTTTTTTGGTAGCCGGTAAAACAAGAGTTTTGCCAACTGTGTGAGGTTTACCACATTTAGCGATCAATAAAGACACCTCGTAAGAAGCAAGAAGACCTTTGTCAAGATCGGTTGCTCGTTTTTTAAATAATTCACTCACATTAGGCCGTTTATCAGCTTTAGCTTTGAGGTGTTGAAAATAACTAAGTTCTTTACTCACTTTATCACTGTGTACTCTTGATAAATGATCTTTCATTCGCGAAGGCTTCATGGCTTCATTACTAGTAAATGTTTTATCGCACAAAAGACAATGTGGAAACTGCACATTTTGCGGTGACGCGATAAAACCGAATTTTAAATACTCAGCTAAGTATTGACGACACTTCTTCTTTTTTGAATCCATTGTGCATGAACTTCTACACTTCAAAACAAACGCACAAAAACAGAAAAGACACGCACAAAAACTGATGGTGAGGCACACAAAGGCTAGTGAAGACTGAAGACGAATGTAGGTCAATGGCAAGTGTGTTGTGATGGCAGGAGGGGGAGGGGGTTGAGTCACCAGTTCGGCCGTGCTGAGCAACAACAGATGGGCACTGTGGAGAGGGGTGAGTGCTGTGAACTCGCCGACTGAGAATAGCCAGTGATTCGTGCTACCCGGCAACTTCTACTGTACAGTACTATTTTAATTTTTCCTCCTTTGAATACTCATCGCCCCCAAATCGCCCCCCACTTATTTATTGCCCCCCTGATAATCCAAATCGTCCACTTGGGGGCGATCGCCCCCAGGTTGGGAACCACTGGTATAGAGCCTCATGGGTGAGCTCCATAGCCACCTAAAGCCCAGTGTAATAATAGCTCATTATATCGAGACAAATATATACTAACATAAATGTATACGCTACCCTAGAACATGCCCATAAAAGGTAATACATTCTTGATCGCTATGTTAGGGACCAATGAGAACAAGGTAGAACAGAGGTGTGATAGAGAGGGGAGAACATAACACGTGATGTTGAATCGAACCTACGTCGGACAAGAGCTCCGCCAAAACATATCAGTCCAATGTTATCTTCAGCCACACCAGTATGTTTATTTTGTTGTTCACAAACAAATTTTCACTCCCAGTTGGGGACTAGGATAGATCCATGGCCCAAGATAGAGGAACACAGCAAAGTCCTTCAAATAGTAGCTCTTTCCATAACGTTTATTCCAAAACATTAAATTTTCTTTCAATAATTTTATAGTTATTCTTTATTTTGTCTTATTCTAAACTAAGGTTATTTGGTTCAATTCCCTGCACGTTAGATAGAATTACCATTAGTAAAATTTGGACTTTCTTCTCACACATTTGAGAGTTAGAGGTTTCTTTGTTGTCACTGTTATAGAGGGAGATAATTTGTAATTCATACGCTTATAATTAGTAGGTAAATAAAGCGCACGATATAATAAGTTGAAAAATCGTATGTAAAAATTAATATAAAATGTTTGCAATTAAATTTTATATTCATAAAGAAGACATTTCCATACTACAACAATACAGTTAAACCAGCCAGGTTTATCTTAGTCACTGGATCACTGGATACCTGAGTTAACTCCCTCTTCAATCAGCAAACAGGATTGAGGGTTACATTAAAGGGAGAAAATAATTATATGGAAAGAAGGCTATAAGATAGCCAACACAAATGCCACTTAATGTAGATTAATCAGGAAAAAGTACATAAATAAACACTTTCTAATCAGCGATAAAATTCTAAGAGCAGAGCGTTAATACTCCACCTCTAAGGAAGACTAACTCTAAATGACAAAATATTAACTTCCGCCGGGGTATTCAGAATTGGAGGGGTTGGAAGGGAGATTTGTTTACCCCACTCTATCATAATTGATCCATTAGGAGTTAATTTCTAAATTGTCGATTTTTTTTAACCTCTTCATCACCCTTAAGGCAGTATTCTGTAAAATAATCACTTTTATTGGTTTAGAAAGGATATAATTCAGCCTATGCCCGTCCTGAGATTATAATATATAAATGAGTGAAAATCCTGTGTAAATCAGTTCAGCGCCATTCAAGATGACCGCTTACACATTAATAAACAAACAGTTACGTAAGAAAATGTAAGTGATAGATGAGATTAATATGAACATATGAGAAACAAAAATATATATATATTCATATTGTTAACCATACCCAAAACACTTGACAGATTCAAATCTCGACTTTTCACTCAGAGATAATAAAACTTATTGAGAGAAGGTCAATGGAGGAAACTCTACAACCATTTTGATCAAGCTATCTAACATAGATTATTTTAATTCTCTCATTAAATATTTTATATAATTTGAACTAACAAAAAGTTTATGTAAGGTGAGTGAGACAAGGTAATGGTTAGGTTGCAAAACGAGTTTTAGATTCCATTTATTTCTACCTAAGGTAAATTACGAGCCTGAAGAGATATATCACGTAATTACGAGTTTGTGACTTTAAAAGGTTTCCACTATTGTTCAATATCAGTATTTGATAATTTTATACCCAAGGAAAAACTACATATTATTATATAAATACACTAAATGACCACAACTTCCCCCACAAGGTCTGCCCCTTGACTTTAACAAATAAAACCACACAATAAAAATCCCTGATGTTATTTTATTTGATATTATCTTCTCACATATAGCTATTCAGAAGATATGATAGCTTATTTTATTTTTAAAAGGTAGATGCAACTTAGTGTCAAAGGAAATTATTCTAATACAAACAAACAAAAATTGTCAACTCTGACATTTTAAAACAAGTTACATTTTTACCTTAATGAACACTTGACTGTGCGCTACTCTCGAATTAACGCTTAAAACTAATAAATAGTAAAAATGACATTTGTCGTGACATGACTTAGTAAAACCAAGGGATGGTATTATTGGTAGCTCTCTACTTTTATATCTATTGTGAGCCTCACGCCATAGAATGAGTCACCATTTTCAAGCACCTATATAAAGCTATTTTTTTTTTACTTTTACATATACAAGTATTATGATCTTGAAGACTGGAATGTCGTGATAAGTGATTTGTATTCTAAGTGTCTAGTTTTTGTGTCAAAATTTATCATCAATAAAGTATTTCAGCCTTTAATCCAAGTATATATAAGTGATATGAATTGTAAAATATTTTATTATTTATTAACTAAATTAAACAAAGGGAGCTTATATGATTTAAACTTAAGTGCCCTTTAGATTACAGCCAGATATGAGGTGCTATGTAGCCATTAATTTTCTAATTTCCAAAGAGGATCTAACTGTCAAAAAGTAAATTGGCTTTACTAGTCTGATAATTTACCGTCCAAGATATCATGAAGCGCGATTTATCACTCACCAGCAGTTTCATCACGAGCCAACCCTCTTTTCTCCAGCTTTAATGACCCTTCACCCGCCCTCACAGACTAGCAGTCATGAAGGGCCGACCCTTGAGGACACTGGTACGTTATAGAACTTAATATTTGATCACATCTCAGAGCATGTGGAATATAACTAGTAACTATACGTGTAGTAACTTGAGCCAATGATCTATCTAGCATGGACCAGGCCCACATCTGATAGTCAAACCATCCGAGTGACTCCATAGCACGGACGGGAGCAGTCAAATGTCAACGTCAACAAACAGAAATAATCAACACCTTGAACAGAGTACAGCTGGATAGTCCGGATAGGTAATTAAGGATTAGCACCAGTACAAGTAATATTAAACTATTATAAGTGCTTGCAAATACATTATCACTACAAGAAATATTTCAGTTGATTTTCAAAACATTCTAAAATAAAAATATACATTCATAAATTTCCTAAAATAGAATATACTAATAATTTTACTACAATGCATTTTCTATTTACATAAATGGAATATATTTTTTTAACTAATGTAATTTCCAAAACTATCATATAATATGGGATTATTAAATTTGTATCAAAACTATCTTATTTAATTTTGAATGAAAAGTGGATTGAAGATAATGTACTTATGTACTCAAATTAGAACATATTGAGATATTTGAATGTGAATATAGGCATATATTTTGAACATCAAGTCAAACCTAATCTTAAAATGTATCAAGCATTCACTATTTCTTTAGTCGATAAGATTATATTTTATTTTATATGTTAGATGTATTTTTATAAAGTGATTTAGATCTTAGGAGTTTTAATATCCCTTCAACTCCCTCCGGATGCTACTACTGAAATAAAGGTAAACTATAATGCCTATTCTTGTTACATATCATATCTATGTGTAATTATTTAATAACAAGACGTGTATCAGTATATAATGATGATTTTCTGCCGAGAATTCAAATACCCATTCATTTTCAATTTTCCCTTTTTACAAAATATTTGAGGGAGCACTTCACTTGTAAATATTTACCAGCTTCCCTCTTGTTTCACCTTTAGCTTTACTTTCTTTGTACTCAACAATAAGTTGTACGGTTGAATGGGTACACGGACTAAACATCAAGATCTAATTGTCGGTCTGGTTTAACATCGATGGGGAAGGCGGGTCTGAATCCTGGTAAGACTTACAGAGGGTGTATTTTCCTACATTTTTACCCACTCTGCCTACACGTAAATTGGGGTGCA
This sequence comes from Timema monikensis, assembly GCA_902151445.1. NCBI lineage: Eukaryota > Metazoa > Arthropoda > Insecta > Phasmatodea > Timematidae > Timema > Timema monikensis. The sequence goes on along the minus strand of CABFVZ010002653.1, from coordinate 87,870 downwards.
GTTCATCTAAAGTCCAACTCACTCATTTCTTCCCGATCAGTGTAGCTAAAAGTATGGATGTCGCCAGCGATTAGTGAGATGGTTGGTCAAAGCAATAAACAAGATTTCTGAAATATTTGCATACATTTTCGTTAAAAGTCTCATTTACGGTACGGTACGGTAATACGGTATAATGCTGAAAAATTGTAATATTTTAATTTTAAATTATAGAAAATTTAAATTATTTTTCATCCTATAATTTGATGAGTTTAGAATGTCTACAATCCTCAGTGGTGATGATATCTCGGTGCTAGATTTAAATATTTAGATAAATTGTGTTCGTGCGTGGGTAGGTTCACGTTCTCAACCAACGATTAGTCTGGGTTTGATTTAAATAGAAGATCACATAAATTAACTATTACAAATTAATAATTAGGATAAATTGATTCCACACTTTGGTTCTGGTGATTTAAATTATTGTTATAAATAGTATAAGTTGAGTAGAGTAGCTGCGCAAGTGTGTAAGACACGTCCGACCAGTCTATTGGTGTAATTTCGAGTGTTTCTCTACTGTCCACCAATAGACTTCAGGCTCCCTCACCGCGTCCACTCTCCTTCGGGCGACGTCACTTTCACTCTTACTTCAAAATGTGAACTTGGGTCTGGAGATATTTTACAATTTGTCCTGTTCCTTACTGTACTAATTTTAAGGATTGTAAATACAAAAAAAACACCATATTTACTGTACCATTATTTTAGAAAGTGAGACCGAGTGACTCCACTACATCCCTATAGGAATACCTCAAAATAAGGGTAGTTTACAAATTAATGTTTTTTCGAGTATATATCTAATGCTATTGTTTAGAATAGATATCTAGGAAGTGTTTTACCCCCCAAAATACTTTATAATCGGCTTTCGGGTAAAAATTCATTGGTGGGTTATTTACAATTGAGCGATTCTGCTAGATATATAGGCCTATATCTGGGGGAGAATCATGAAGGCTTGGATAGAATCTATTATTGGATAAACCCAATAGCTGACCTTAGCTATTTTATTCTTTATAAGGAAGTAAAACCAGATAATCCTTTATCAAACAAGAACTAATTTGGAAATACGTCATATTGATCAAAGATGATTAATGCACTATTATCAATAAGCTTGTGTTTTCCAACGGAAATAATCTACAAGCACAGCCATATGTGGTAAGAAAAAATACAACACTATGTTTCATTTTAATCACATTAGTCTAGAGATGTATGATTTGTACATTAAATTACATTCCAATACATTAGAGAGTAACAAGCAAAAATAATATAAGTTTAGTTAAATATATGTATAGGAAAACTTTACTAGTAAATATTCTAGTAAAAAGACAAGTTTAAACAAATATTTTTTTCTGTATCGGAGCTACATTTGCGTTCATCAATTTAAATTTACTCGATTTAGACTGTTCTTTAAGTTCTAGTTTACTTAAGCAAATTGTACATTTTGAAATTTCATATATCAAAACATTTTACTTGTATTAATATATCTACCATAAATATAATTATTATTGAAAATATAATTTTAAATGAGCAAATTGATTAAGAAGTATTTAAATAGTTTTATTATTTTCTAGTAAAGCTTAATATTAAAATAAATATATTTCTATATTTTAAACCAGAATATTATATTAGTTTAATGAAAAATACCTTCTTTCATTAGTGAAACTTTGCTCGCATTATCCTAATTTAGACAAAGGCTGTTTTGATCATAACTAAATTATTTACAATATTGGTAATATTGCTATTACCTAATATAATTATGTATACTACTCAAATATCTTATATTAAAACCAATCTATGAAGCGAGTATACTTCATGTAAATCATTGCTATATTAATTCTCTAATGATAGATACTTTTCATAATGTTACTATTTATTTTATATTAAATGATTGAGTGCCAAATATAAAAACTATTTATAGTTTATCAAAGAAGGTTTTAATTATTGGTCTCAGTAAATATAGTTCCTATCTATCACCAAACCCTAACTCCAACTTATCTTATTGAGCTAGCAGCTCTGACAAAGATGAAATCATCCCCTATATTTCCTCTCTCAGACTACCCCCATATGAAACACTGCCATCTTATCTCTTGACATTCCCGACAGTTTCACTTGGAAGCTTCAGCCAACTCCATTTCGTATTTGTCTTTCCATGTGTCAGTGGATCGTACAAAGTTTGAATCAAGACGTTAGAAGTTCGTTCTAGTTATCTTATTAATCCCCAAACTAGCGCAATATGTCTTTCAGGAGGAGAGGACAATGGACAGTTAGCAAGTTACTGTTTCATTAACAGGAGTTTTCACAAACCCATTTGAATCAGCTCAACTTACAATGGCTAGCTATTATATTGAAACATATTCAACCACAGATGCTTTTGAACTTTGATAATAACACGAAGGTGTACATTATGGGAAAATAAGGGAAAGAATACATTATTTCTCAAAGTGATTAAACGTTAAGATAATTTGTATATAAAACAAATTGGTTTTATTTTTGTTATTCCATTATTTTGGAAACAAAATGATCCTAATTTTAGAATTAACAAGGTTTAGGTAGTGTTAGATTTATTGGATTAGGCGTTTGTTAACACCTGCTAGACATACAATGTGTCCATGAAGTCTATTCACCCCACTGTAAGCCTTGTAAAATTCGTTATTTTATTAGACATTCAAAATGTTTCAGGTGCTTTTTGAAAACAAGAAACATAAGTCATGATATGTGCCTTTATATTTTATTTTTTATCACTGCTTCTTACTACCCGTTCGGGCTGTACGCATATATACTTATTACTCTAATGTGTTAGAGTTGAGTAATGATGAATTTTGAGGATGTGTACTAGCAATTGCGTGAAGGAAGATTGAAAAATCATATATAATAACCACACTCAGTGCGTTCTTACTGGAGTTAGAACCCCAATCATCCCGTCATCAATCGTCAAGTATATTTTTAGAGTGGCCCATTAAACCATTCAACTAAACTATTCAACAATTCAACTAAATTTGTGGATTGTGCTGTTTATTACCAAAAAAGTCTTAAGATATGCCCTAAAATAACAAATTTATGAAGCCTCTATAACTGGTCAATAATTTATGTAGACCCCATATATCGCTTATATTCATTAAACGGTTTTAGGTACTAACAAAAATTAAATTAATGTTAAAATTTTGCACAATTGTAATGATATCGATTTTCCTGGTTTTATTAACATTTGAGATCATATTTCCTTTTTTCAGTTGACTTGATTTAAACTTATCTTTTCTAAGAAACGACCATGTTTCTTTTTTTTATTTCATTTAGCTGCACGTGTCAAGGGCATGGTCTGAATTCCGGGTAATATTGCGCAGTAAAATAATAGCAGGTTCATAGTGACGCCAAGCCAGTTTTAGTTTTGCGCTCATAGATAATTTCCCTATTGGTCGATGGAAAGAAATTCGAGAGTATCTTTTTCTACGGGGTTCACAATCAACAAGGCAGTAAGACGCTTGGCTTGCTGACGCCAGTTGAGACTGACTCCTCGTCTTAAGTAGTTGAGACTGTCTCCTCGTCTTAAGTAGTTGAGACTGACTCCTCGTCTTAAGTAGTTGAGACTGACTCCTCGTCTTAAGTAGTTGAGACTGACCCCTCGTCTTATGTAGTTGAGACTGACTCCTAGTCTTAGGTAGTTGAGACTGACTACTCGTCTTATGTAGTTGAGTGTCTCTCCTCGTCTTAGGTAGTTGAGACTGACTACTCGTCTTATTCGCTCATAGATAATTTCCCTATTGGTCGATGGAAAGAAATTCGAGAGTATCTTTTTCTACGGGGTTCACAATCAACAAGGCAGCAAGATGCTTGGCTTGCTGACTCCTCGTCTTAGCCAGTTGAGACTGACTCCTCGTCTTAAGTAGTTGAGACTGACTACTCGTCTTATGTAGTTGAGAGTCTCTCCTCGTCTTATGTAGTTGAGAGTCTCTCCTCGTCTTATGTAGTTGATATATGTGTGCAAAGATGTAATAACATATAGGCATTGCCTAACTAGTGTATCATAATGAATACAAATATTCTACAGTTGATAAAATAATGTGCAAATAAAACTTAACATATAAAGTACGAGGAAGTCTTAATACTCAAAAATAACACCCAATTATATAACCTTAGAAAGTATAATATATAATTGTTACAAATGGCGCTCAACGTGGAGGTTTTATAAGAAATGGCACGACAAGAAGATTTAATTGTAATCGTTACAATTGACATACGAGGGGCATGAAGAGGAAATCTTTACAATTGGAGCACAACGCGGGGCTCGACAACAAGACATAAATGAAATCGTTACAAAATACTAGTAGCATTTTGTTTATAATATTGATCAATGCTGGAAATTAAATTCAATCAACATCGTAAGATTTTGAGAAAATCGATTTTCATCTTTTCGCCCTTCGGTAAATTACACTTATTTTTAGGGTTGGATATTCAATTCCAAAAACCCATCGGGGTAACCCTATAAAGACCCTAATTACCAAGTTTCAGCCCAATCGGTAAATTAGTTTAGGCTCTAGTTGGGAGTAGAGACAGAAGTTCAAAAAACACTTTTCGGATTCAGGGATCCATGAAACGTTGTGATTCATCAAAATCTCAAGTTCGATTTTTTTGATGATCACAATACTTTCTCTACCTGTAAGATGGCGAGAAAGTAAAATAAAAATTGGGTACATACAGCCTTAATATTAAATTAGTTTACATGTAAGCTTAGCGTACTTAATTAAAGCAACCCACACAGTAGTGTTTTCAAAATTCATCAATTTTATTCATGAAAGTATGTTATTAAAAGCCTTGACTTAACCCTCAGGTCTTAACAGTGTCTATTGTCCAGTGTATCTTTAGTCAAAGTGACAAAGTATAATATTTTCATTTCAAAACTGTTTTTTAAAGAGTGAGACAAATGATAATAGCTTTCATTTTTATAATATATGCAAGTATATGTGGTCAGTGAATATTTTAATTTAAAGTTGGATTTTAAGATTAAATTTAAAAATAATCTTAAAACATCTTAATCCCAATTTGATATAACCAAATTAGTTGACTCAACATTTATTTTGCTTTGAAAATTTGACTTGTAGAAAGAGTGTTATGACTAGGAACCAGATTTAGCATTTTTGCCTTTTCTTTTTCTTGATTTTAAAACATAGGCAGCTGAGAAATATATGCATTTTATGTTATTATGAGTAAAATCTGTTAATTTTATAGTGCCTATAAATGTCTTAGTCTGTTTGTTTTTGGCTATTTTTGAATCAGCACATTAGTGAGCCTATGTTTGGCATGGATTTTTCTGCTGAAAGCGAGAGTTCAGCTTCTCTAAGAAATTCTAAGCTGCAACATACTTGTTTGAAGTAAGTTTGAAAATCGACACTTGTTAAAGAGTTTCCAACTATCTTATTATTATTATTATTATTATTATTATCACGTCTTACTACCCATTCGGGTTATACACACTTACGCTAATGTGTAATGGTGGGGTGATTGACAGATGAAATGAAGGACCTACAGTTTAACGTGGAATCCGAACCACGGTGGAGGCCTGGCATTCCCCACATTTACAAGTAGTGATTAATACACGTCTTGTCAGAGGTGAAGGAAGGGTTTGGTAATCAGATAAATCTGTGCCGGGACCAAGGATGGAACCCCGGCCGCCAGTACAGAAGTCTGACACCTTACCCCTAGACCACCAGGTCACCAATTTCCAACTATCATAAATCGGGTGGAGGGATAGGAGCAGTAGTATACATCTTGGGAGCAAACAGCATGCCATTGCAGGAGAAAAGTTTAACTTCTTCAGGAAGAGCAAATTTAAAATTTTGTCCCTTGAAATCATGTAAAGTAGAGCTCAGCTTTTCAAATTATAAAAAACATTATACCTGAAAATATAACCCATTTTACTGAAAATCTAGAAAAGTATCTACTGAATAACAGCATATGACCTGCTTCAGTGGTGGAATGGGCTAATTTAAGTGTACTTAAGGTGTTTTTCCTAAATGGTTTTTCACTCTTCCTCCACACAAGTGCTGATACACTTCTTATAAATTCCACCTTCCTAGCCCCTAACATATTAGCGTAATTAGTGCAACATATGCACATAACCTGAACAAGTAGTGAGACTTGGCTGATGGAGCGTGAAAGGCAGCTGGCCAATGCCTCAGCGGTCGTAAAAACGTTTTGAACTTGTGAAGTATTTCTATTTTGCTTTAATGATAATATGACTTTCTCTTATCAATCCTCCTCCTTCTAACAATTTGTTCATTTTACCTTTATGTAGGTGACTCTACAAGATCCTAGTGAATTACACAAATTACATAAAATAAACAGTAAACACATACATTGATTATATCTTAAATTACCTGTTGACACGGAGCAAACAATGCATTACATAAACTATACAGAAAATTATGTGAAGGCCTTCCTCCAGATACTCTTAAAATAAAATTGAATATTTTAATTAGTTTTGTTAACACTATCTAGCACTAGGTCTCAAAATCTGTGTTCAGTGGCTCACTAGGAAAGGATGTCCTTGATTGGTCACTAGCAGATAACATGTAACAAACTTAACAAACACCATGAGTGAAGGAAGATAGATTAATTAACGTTTTGGCCATGTTGTTCCTAGAACAGGCAATATTTCGCATAATACCAGACTTTAACGAGCTAGTTATAGAAAATTCCTTTAGAACATAAACATATAACTTTTATCAACTTTATACTTTTTTTAAAATGTATTTTCTAAGTTAAATACAGGATGATATAAGGTAAACTTTAGTATAACTTATTTGACAATTTTTAAGAAAGTGCCTTCCCTTAAGGTTTACTCACAGGCCACCACTGCAAGCATTATATTAAAAAACGAATTGTTTATAACTATAATACATAATTAAATCCAATTAAAATAAGTGACAACTTTGATACAATTGTAAGAAGCTTAGTTCTTTATTATGATACATAAATTACATAAGAAAACACAATGCAATAGTAACAATGTTCTACAATCTAACTTAACTTTAAACAAAATTTCCATACAACTTAACAATTACATTTTTCTATATGTTCCATACTAAAATTAATATAAAATATTGAGCTAGATTTAACAATGATAATACATTTAGTTGAATGAATATATATATATACACACACACATACATACACACACACACACACACGCATTAGAAAACAAATCAAGCTCTATTGCAATTTAATGTAACAATTCAAAATAGCTGGCAAAATAAAACAGCTAGCATGTGTAGACACTTTCTCTGACAAATAACATCAAGCATAGTGGTGCAGCTATCTAATTATACCCTGAGACAAGTAGAAACATAAGAAAACTGAGGTACAATAAGTTTAGTAAAATAAATGGCACGATGCACCACACACACTTTCTTTTGTTCCCAACATGGTAAGTAGGTTGTTTGACTACATCAAACCAGCATTAGAGAATTTAATGGATTTATATTTTTCAATTGAAAATATGCATAAAGTAAAGATTTAATATTTTAATTTGAAAATAAAATGAAATTGTTTTTAAAATGTATACCCTTTTCCTTTTTTATCATTATATAGAGTTATGGCAAGCAAAAATAAAATTATTTCACGCTCAAATGACACCCTGAATAATAAATTGCGCAATAATCAAGTTCCTGAATTATTTGTATTCTTTATATAAATAGTCCGTATTTTGTAATAAATTATGTTTTAATATTATATTCAATCTACAATCTACCATACATAAATTAATCTGTCCCTCCTCCCCCTGTTTTTTTCACTCAACCCTAGCTTAACCTGGCTATAACAGATATTAGATAATTTTGCCCCTTTGCCTCTCTGGACAAATCATTATAAATATATTGTAAATCACCACAAAAAGAAGGTAAAAAATATAAAACCCTGTAAATATCTTTACATACATGGATATTGGAACCAATATTTTCTAAATTATCAGTCATTTAAGTCGGTGGCATAATCTTGGTTCCATTAAAAATGCAAAAATTTTACCCGTAAAAAACTTACCTTAACTATTGTTTAGACTAGGAGAGATAGCCAGCACACTTCCGTTGGTGATACTGGAGTAGAAATTTAGAGATAACAAAATAAAAGGAAAAAAAATATAAGGAAACTCTTTCACTGTCACAGAGAGTTTAATCAGGTTAAGAGAGTAGACTGATGCTCTTGGTTGAACTGTAAAGTTGACTGTTCACAGCTGACTGCTTTTCAATTATATCAATGTATAGATAGCAGCATTTCGAATAAATAGATACAACTTCACACACTAGCCACCTCTCTTCCACAGCATGCCATTTTGGTCTCAATCAACGTTACATCACTCTGCACAAATATCCCCCATATCCATAGACTTGCAGCAATAGAGGAATAGCTCAACACATGTCCTGGTATCTGACCCACTACATTTTTGGTAAAACAATTAAATTTAATTTTGGAGAAAAATTACTTCAGATTTTTTGAGAAAATCTGTCTGCAAATTAAAAGTACTGCCATGGGAACGAGCATGGACCCTCATATCCAAACCTGTACATGAGTAAACTGGAAAGTGTGTTCCTGGGCAAACAACCGCTACAGTTCTTTGTTGGTTCACACACACCAATGACATTTTTATGATCTGGACCAACACCACTCAGCAAATCAAGTCCTTCTTGGCAGACCTTAGCAAATTTTCACTGCTAATATTTACCTGGAAAATATCCACATCCAGCATTACTTTTCTGGATGTAGATATCACACTCCATCAGGGACACCTGAAAACAACTGTGCACACCAAGGAAACCAACCAGCAACAATACCTTCATTATGACAGCTGCCATCTTATAAGCACAAAGAGATCACTCCCATACAGCCATCCATTAGAGACAAGAGAATCTTCTCCAACCACAATGACCTTTTGCAATGAAATAAAAAACTGCAACATGCTTTTATGAACAGAGGCTACCCCAAAGCACTGGTGTGTAGTCAAATATACAGAGCTCAAAATAGCGGACCAACAACATCAACAAGAACAAACATCATCCCTCTGGTCACTACATACCACCCTGGGGTCCACAAACTCAACAACCTCTTGAAAATAAGTTTCCCCATATTGCAATCCTCCACCACTACACAACATAACTTCAAGGAGCCTCCAAAAGTAACCTATAAACAAGCTAATATACACAACTTACTTGTAAAACCCGAACTGCCGGACCCACCTATTCAACGCAAACCCAAAGAAATATAAAGTTCATTTCCCTGCAACCGCACCCCTTGCAAAACCTGCACCATATATAAACCAACAAATTCATTCTCCAGCAACATAACTAACATAAACTATCCTACAAGAGGCCACCATAATTGTGCGTCTGAAAATCTCATCTACTAACTGGAATACAACCAGTGCCAAGCACAATACATTGGTCTCACAACAGAAACACTAAGAAGGAGAATGAATGGTCAAATGACATGACACAAAAATGAAAAATAAAGATAAGCCTGTAGTATCACATGCCGAAAATCATAATCTGGACTTTAATCACTGTTACACAACAAAGGTGGTCAAATCCCTGAACCAAGAGATAGACATCCCTTCACCACTAAGGATATAGGAACTGGCCCATCAATATATCATAAAATTCAGCCAAGCCCCTAACCTCAACCTTAGATAATTCCTTCCCTTCCTACCAACATAATTATTATTACAATCAATGCTACAACAACAACAACAACAACAACAACCTCACCACACAGCAATAATAATAATAACAATAACAACAACAACAGTTTAAAAATGAGGTGGCCCAATGGCTAGATAATTTTATAATAAAGGAAATTGATAAAACTAAAGAAAAAGGAAAAATAAACTACTAAGAGTAAATTTGATGAAGAAAGCCCACCTAGGGAAAGTGGAAAAATGTGGTAAGAATCCAATGCACAAATTTGACATCTTCTTCCTTTCTTCTGTCTTCTATAGTAGAAGTAGTCACACAAACATTTAAACACATATAGAATAATAATAATAACAACAATAATAATAGTAATAGATAAGACAATAATTATGATAAAAAAATAAAAAATTATAATAAAAAAAATTATAATAAAAAAATTAATAATAATAATAATTTGAAAAATGATAATCTTATAGAAATAAAAATTATCTTATAAAAATAAATTATCTTCTGTTGAGGCCTGGTGGTTAGCTTGATTTGGTAATCCATTGGTGGGCCAGTTCCCACTGTCTAAGTTGAGAACTGTTGCACTGTTTGGGAAATGCTCTAATATTTTGGTGGTGTAGCAGGTTTGAAAGTCCTGGTTGTGGGTACCGGCATGGAAGGGTACAGGCTTGTCCGGATCTTTGTGGTATGGTTCAAGTATATCCACCTTTGGAATGTAACCGAGTTCACTAAAGATTCAAATGAAATTTGGTCTTTGAAACACTGCAACTGGTGGCCAATGGATGTGGGGAAAAAACCAATCCACTACGATGACTAACCGGTCTTCATACTGGCTTTTTAATTCCACTCAAGTCAGCCTTAATAATATAGAAATAATATTTCCAAACTTGAGGCCCTCTTTCCTCCCATTAGAAGGAGAATTTGGTAGAATCGAGAAAGTAATTATTTCACATGAAATCATCATCATCATCATCATCTGTTTCTAGCCTGTGGCTGGGCTGGTTTAGTAAAATAACTTAATCTTCTTTTTAACTCCGCCAGTCTTCCTTCTTTAATTGCTTCCATTATTCTTCTCTCACTTGCATACTTTCTGTTATCTGCTCATTTCTCCTCTTTCTTGGCCTCCCTTCCAGTCTTTTTCATATACACCCCATTTCCATTTTTATTTGGCATACTATATTTCTTCATCCACATTACATGCTAATACCCTCTCAGCCTTGCTTCCTCTACTATATCATGTACTCTAACCTCCTCATTACATGCCAATACCCTCTCAGCCTTTATTCCTCTACTATCTCATGCACATGTGATCCAAAGACATGCCCCTCCATCTGAGGACCCAGTGTTTAGTGTATGATTGTAAAGCCAAAGGGCAAGACTTTAATTAACCAACAGGACAGTGGAACTGCAAATTTGCTGCTTCAAAACTGTTTTTGCTTGTAAAGAATAAGGTCAGAGCCACGGGATTCGGGACACGTCCTTCTCAATAATCTGCTTGGATAGAAAACATGTAATAAAGTACTGATTTGAGAAAAACTGATTCTCACAGTGGGGATGTGAATATATGGATTTCAATATTAAAAGTCCTTGTACAAAATATTTTTGTTAAAAATATAGCATATATTATGTAACTTGACTACTCATTTAATAATGATTGTAACTTTACTTTCTAGGTTTCAAGAATCATTAAATAAGACCATCTGTAATTTATATTTATCTTGTAAATAGTTCCTTTTTCTTCTCAAACCCTTCGTTTTCATAGAAAGAACTTCCTTTGTGTTCTCTCAATATTTCCAGTGATTATTCTCAGCCTGGGCTACCAAGTCAATAGATTTCTCCGTAAATCTGTTCATTTTCATCACTGGCACAAAATAGTTTTATTTAACCCATCTCCTCTTTCAAAATTCGCACCCCTGATGTTTAAACTACCAACTACGAGTGTTCCTACACACCTTAGTGAAAAAATTGGTCTTAAAATGTTGAAATGTTAATTTGTCTACTACTTGTGTTGCCAAGTTCATCTTGTGAGGAAAAAATAAGTTTTATATCGTTAAATAGACTAATACATACTTAAGATCAAGTATGACCCAAACACATCTAAATCAAATTGCATTTTGTAATGTGCACGAGGACGTATTGGATTGCATCGATATAAAAGAAAGCATGAGGTTTTTTATACAGAAATATGAAAAATAAGATCCACGTTTGGATCAATACATTAATGAATAATGTAAATTATCTATATGATTATTAAAATGGCTAAATAAGTTATCATAAAATCACATATTTGTTATTAAGTTGGTAAAAAATATTATTTTTTCTTTAATGTGAAGGGAAAATTGATTATTTCCAGGGCCGTAACAAGGAAGGAAGATTTCACCAATCTTCCTCATAAAGTATTAAAGTAATATATGTTTATTGTTTCTCGTCAATGTCTAGGTTTTTATCTTATTGGAGTCTATTAAATTTTACTATGAATACAAACAAAAATATGTGTTATAACACTTTAAAATGCTTCATAAAATATTTAATGTAAAAAAAAAAGGCATCTCATATTGGGGACGTCACCACGAGTCACTGCAAGTCCCCCATTCCGCCACTACTTACCCCTCACCCTTTCCACCCAAAAATATAATGTACGAACTTGGTTAAATCCATCCCCACCAATAGATAAGAGATAGTGACGTTCATGGACAAAGACAATGTGTTAGTTTATTGTGAACTGCATTACCGATCAGAATTTAGTAACTACAAAACAACTACAAAGAAAGGCCAGAGTTTAAAAACTGACTTTTCAGTTGCTACCGAGATGAGTGTCAATGTTAATTCGATTAAACTTAAGAATTTTGACAAGTTTTTGGCAAAACATTTTGGTTCTAATTGGCATGACTTAGAATGTTTAGATGTTTTTAAGGATGTGCTACAAGAACATAATAAGTATGAGGTCTCAGAGTGTGGAACTAAAGAAGGTTGTGATTTCATAGTTGAGGATTTAACCACCTTTGGGTAAACCTTTAGTCTATTAACCCAATTTGCTATGCATTACTAATTCATTGAGTTTAGATAAATATACTCACCAAAATGATCATAATATTGCATTAATTAATATTGTATTGAGATTTTTTAAAATCATATTCCTCATAATGTATTACATTTTCTTATATGATCATTAGCAAAACCGGCCTGCTCTTAATCGATTGGTTTTGAAAGTTGACATTTCCATTATATTGTTTCAAAACCGGCCTATTTCTAAACGAAATCTTAAACAAATGTTAAAGAATTGAAATATGTATATTGTGATTAGTATATCAAATTTAAGACGATGTTTTAGTACATTATTGCAGTACTACATTTTATCTAATATGCTACAATTTATAGTACACTGTTTTCCTTGATTTCCTAAAAAAAAGTTATGCTGGAGATAACCGCTTTTGGAAATAGACGACTCAAATAATTTTGAATTCCATTATTCAATAGTATTAATTAAACAACGGCACACCTTAAGCTCTGAAAGTTTAGCATATATAGATTAACAGTAAATAGTTATAACTTATTAAGCCAAGCAGCACCCAGACAGTCACCTAAACATATGAGTTTCGAACTGTCATCCAAGTAAAAACCTATCGTGAACGGAATATACGTGGAAATTGGATGGGAAAACTATAGAAAGAGAACACATGTGGAAAGCCACCTAAAAATGTGTTAAAATTATATATATTCTTTATTTGTCTATGTAAATTATTAATAAACCCACCTTTTTTTTGTAAACTTTAGTTTATTGCTGCAAGTTTCTAGTAATTTTTTGAATATATATTTTTGGCCTGATTCACCAACCGATTCAAGTATTTATCGATGTTTAGCTTTATATAATATATGCCGACTTTGAAATAATATATGTCACATGACTTGCACAAATGAACAACGTTATCATCAGTTTTGTTCAATTTTCTCTCTCGTGTATATATATATAATTACAACTTAAATATATATATATATAAATACATATAATTAAAACATATTTATCTTTATAATACGCTTTATCTCAATTGAAAAATCCTTATTTGCCTGTTTTTTATTAGAATAAATAATATACATTTTGAAATGATAATTTAGGCCCTAATATTTTTTCTATTACAGAGAAGACATGTGTGATACGGAGTACATATCTGATGTAGTAGAACTCCCTCCTTACTCAATTGATAACATTATTAGACCGATTATACCTATTCAGAACTATAAAGCTCTGAAGAAGATGATAGTTGTGAGATTAATTCAATAGAAAATGAAGAATTTTGAGTTGTATAGGAAAGTTACGATGACATACCTAGATTATTAATAAGAACTATACCTCCGTCAAAAATAATATAACAGGAAAATGGATAGATATTTAATATTTTATTAAATAATCCCACAATTTGTACAATGGGTAGGTACCAACTGTGAAAATAATACGTCCGCGAAGTTGCCCCCTCCCCCTCTCCCCCAATTTAAAAATTCAAGTTTTTTTTTTATTGTAATCGTTCGTTTTTCGCTTGTTGCAGATTGTTCCACAGAAATTTTCATTTGTTCTGTTTTGATAGGCCCACAAATGATATGTCTACATTGGTGGGGCCAACTTCACTGTAACACCCCCCGCTCCCCTACACACACTTTAAAAAAATTACATTTTTATAGTTTTTGATCGTTTGATTCCGGACTATACCGCAAAAAGGCTCGTTTGTTCCGCATTTGTTCTTGCACAAATGGGACATGAACTTGTGACACTTTGCTTACTCGTGAGGGGCCAACTTTACGGTAGCCCCTCCACTTTGAAAAATTCATGTATTTACTATTGCATTCGCTTGTTTCGGATTGTCCAGCAAAAATTTCGTTTGTCCGTTTTGATAGGCCCACAAATGGTATGTTTACATTGGTAGTGCCAAATTTACGATATCTTCCCCTCACTTTTGAGAAATGAAATTTTTATGGTTGCGATCATTTATTTCGGATTGTTAAAAAAAAATTATTTACCTTTTGATACGTCCCCAAAATTAGCTATACTTTACATTTGACATTCATAAATTCACCCTTCTCCTCTTTTAAAAATAATTTTTTTTATGATTACAATACTGTTTCCTTCGTTAGTTCCGGATTGTTCCCAAAAAAAAAAATCCGTTTTTCCGTTTTGATACGCTCACAAATGATATGTTTACTTTGTATCTCCACGAAGCTGCCTCACCATCTTTTCCCCCTAAAAACATTTAAAAAATAAATTTTATGATTGCAATTTTTGTTCTTCGTTTGTTCCGGATTGTTCAGGAAAAAATAGTTTGATATGTCTTTATACGCCCATAAATTGTATGTTTACATTGCACGTCAATGAAGTTGACTCCCTTCCCCCATCTTTTAAAAATCCATATTTTTATGATTGCAATAATTTGTTCTTCGTTTGTTCCGGAAGGTTCCTAAAAAAACGCACATTTCGTTTTGACAGGACAACACAAGATTTATTTACACTAGGAGCGTAGATTGACGCTCTAATGCAACCATATTCTCCACATGAACACATACAACTTTTAAAAATAGTATTTTATCTTTGCAAACAATAATACGTTCTTGGTTAGTTTTAAATTTCTTTTTGCGAAGATTTCCATTTATTCCTTTTGTAAAGCCTCGATAATTTTTTCTAGTAGTAGCTCTCTCACATTATTTCAAAACTTGAACATTTTTTGTTTAAAGTTTGTTTTTATTTTGTTTGAGTTCCTTAACATGTTTATCTTTATTTCGTTCTGAATTTCTTTTAAAAATGTGTTTATTTCATGTTGATAGTTTTAAAATTACTATATTTTTATCACTATGCTAAGCTCCGTTTCCTCACCTCAACTGGATAAAATATAACAAAATTTTTATTTTTTATTTTAAAACTTTATTAGTTTGTTCCAGATTATTGTGCATTATATTTTAGTTTGTTAGTTCTTAGATCTCTTACAAACGCTAATTAAACTAGTGTCACTAGAGATGATGGCCTTTTGTATGTGCGACCTGTATAAGAATGTCCCACCCTCTGTGTCAAAGTATGAAAAATAATGTCTTTGATTCGCTCACTATGCACAAAAAAGCAATAAAATGGCGGAGCAAGTCAGAAATACAAAAACTTGGTCTTCAACTTATTGCATGCCATAAAACTCATAGTAAAGAAAAGTATTTTTTAGGCCTTACTTCCTCCTAAGCTTCAAAATATTGGTTTCGTCTAATTGGGCTGTTGTGAAATTACCGAAAGATACCCTCCTTCCCTCACCCCCTCAAGAGAGCTCATAGCTAGGTTATCCTAAAGTATTGACATCGCACCCTCCTTTTGTTTGCTACTATTACTGTTATGATGTAGTAAATAGTACCTTTGACCGCAAAGAGACATGATTGGAAGGAAATGTCAATTATTCCAACTGACACTTACAAAAAAGACTAAGAAACTCCTCGACAGTAAAAATTATTTTTTCAAATCAAAGTTTACTAACAGGACCTAGAATAAATTTCCAAAAAAAGTTATTAAGAATATCTATAGAATAGCCTGAAATTCTAAAAAATTGCTAAAAATTTGCCAAAAAAACCAAACTAAGAAATTAAACAAAAAATCGAAATGAATGCACATAACTATATCAAACACGTGCCTTTACAAATGGAAAATAAAAAATAGCTATGCAATAAAGTCTTTTAACAGCTAAACTCTTGCATTCTGGTAAATATAATATTGATTTACAAAAATTTAGTTTAAAAAAAAATCCCATCCCATCGTTTAATTTCAGCGTCTAATTGTTTATGTAGATTTTACAAACATGACAAACAAATAGGATACATAGTTCATTTTCAACATTATCTTATCATTCCTACAACTATTTGATTAAAAACAATAGGTTTGAGTATTTATAGATTATAAAATATCGATATCATTTAAAAATATACTAATTTAACATAAGTGCCTCGATCTTATTCAAACCAGAATGGGATACCATGAAGTTGGCCCCTCTTCCCCCAATGTAAACATACTATTTGTGGGTTTTTCAAAACAGAACAAGCAAAAACTTGTGTCTAACAATCCGGAACAAGCGAGGAACAAACAATTGCAATCAAAACACCATGAATTTTTAAAAGTGTGTGGGGGGGAGATGTTTCCATGAAGTTGTCCCCTCATGAGTAAATAAAGTGTCAAATTTACGTCCTATTTGTGCAAGAACAAACACACAGCAATCAAAAATTTGTTCTGTACAATTCGGAACAAACTCTATCACAACAATAAATATGTCAATTTTCCAATGTGTATGGGGGGTGGGGGTCTACCGTAAAGTTTCCTCCCAATATAATAAGCATAACATTTTTGGGTTTATCAAAACGGAACAAACGAAAATCTTCGGGGAACAATCCAGAACAAAGATTGAAATCCTAAAAGCTTGAACTTTTCATAATGATAGACCAACTACGGACGTAAATGACGGATATCCAGCCAGAAATGTAATCGAAGAGAACTCTACTGAATGTATTGCTCTTTTTGCAAGCTAATCAACACTTCCCGGCCCTTGCTACTCTGATGCTTCATCACTGACCAGCCAATGAAATGATCAAACCTTAGGTTCAAACAGTTGACCCACGGAGTATCAGCTTACGTCTGTGTCTCTGTGCTGACACAACAAAGCTGCTTGACGTACACTACCATAATAAAGCTGAAATCATGTATCCTAGTGAAGCTCTAGAGTTGCTAGTGGTAGTAATTCCCTTAATGGCAGAGGGCTTCACGCAGCCAATTATTCAAATGCACAGTCTATGTCCAACTTCTGGAAGCTAAGAGAATCACTCATGCTGTAACGAGTTACTAGTTAACGTTATATCGAATGGGTCTATACTCACCGACTCTCGTGATCAGCTACAACACAAACACTAACATCAAGCCCGAGCTCTGACCTTCACCCTTCAACTGGCACAACAGACTGAGCGGAGCCTTCAACCAACTGTCTGCTCGGGTCTCGATCCGTGGCCGGCCGGAAACGACTAAACTTCCACGCGGCCAGACGGAGTTATCACTTCCGTCGCTAGGAGGACCTGGAACTTTCTAGGTGCCACTAGACGCATTCTTTGCTGTTACGTTTGTTCTATCATTCCCCCCCCTCCTTCCCTTTCCAGGCCACTCTGTGGATGCAATAATTGTATATATAGAGATCGCGATTTTGGAATAGTCACTTATTATATCACCGACTAGGCTTGGTGAGGACGGCGACTTGGGACCGTAATTTATTTTTATTCAAAATTGCATTTTCGACTTAAATGGGGAACGACTTTCTAAATTACTGTTTTGGGCTTATTTATAAGTAAAACTTAGGAATTATGAAATGTTGCGGGCAGGTCAATACGAATACGCTCGCGGGGTACGAGGGTTAAAGTCATATTGATAGTTACAATTTGTTTATGTTTTTGTTATACATTCATAATGTATATTTGTTTATTTATAATATCTTTGATCGCACCTAGGCGTACTCGGCGAGTCAGGCTTACCGCCCGTTCTTTGTAGTTCGCATGTTTGGAGAATATGAGTTTATTTAACTGTCTATTTAACTGGGAGTATACAGGGCACTTAGGTGTTAGAGTAGAGGCTTGGCCTAACGTTTTGTTTTGAAATCAACGTTGTTGATTTCATTAGAGTTAAATACTCGTATATGTTTATCGTTTTTGGTCTAAGTTTAAATGTATGATAAATATTGTTTGATTGCGCGCGCTTAACGCTATTATTGAGGGAACCGTAGAAAGAACCATAGAATCCCACGATGTCAATTAGTTCTACTGTTATAACTTACAACAAACATATAACTGTATGTTTCCCCTTTTATTTTCAGATATTGTTAAAGTAAGGTTATATCCATAACTCCGAGAGTTATTTAGATCTTTGTGAAGAAGCGCTTTACGCTATATTGTCTTGTTTGCATTAGTTGTGTATTTACTTTCTGATTGTCCTTAAATAAAACAAACTATGTTTATGATTGGTAAACTTCTTGTCTGGTTTTCCCGTCACACTTCCTATAATGTTAGAAATATGTTCAAGGGGTTTACAATGCGACAAATTTAATTCAACCCTTCATATATTGCTCAAGATTATATTGTCGTTAACACTAGTAAATATCTCAAGGGAAAAAAACCAACTTTAAATGACAACAATCAATATTTATATCTTTAAAAATAACGGTTTATATTTCTCTCCGAGACTAAATTAAGAATACAGTTATTTTCATGTCATAGTGACCAATCAATGTTCTGGATCATTTGGGTTGCTAATAATTCCAAGTCCACCTTTGTTTCTAAAGCGTAATTTTGTGAATAAATCCATATTTTATTATTTTTAGTGACCTCATACTCATACCTAAACATGATTTAAAGTATATAAATATACACCCATTATTTAATAAACATCCCACTACAAGTAATTACATATAAATAATATATCTTACTAATAATATAAATGCGAAAGTTTGTGTGTTTGGATGTTTGTTGCTCAATCACGCCAAAACTGATGAACGGATTCGAATGAAACTTTGTACGTTGTTAGAATATGTCCTGGAATAACATATAGGACTATTCCCAACCTTTGATTTTAAATAGTAATAAATATATGATTATAATGTGATTGAAATGATGTTATTTAAGAATTTGTGATTTGATATTTTGTAATTAAAGTAAATAGTAATTAGTGCGACGTAGTTTCATACTAATAAATAATAAATATGATGTGATTTTAGCTATGTAGTTCGAAAAAAATATTATTTCATTGATTTATTTATCTTAACTAATTATGAAGTTAAAAATTAAAAAAAAAAATTATAATTGATAACTTAAATAATATATATTTCATTTATTACGAAATATTTAAAAGTGAAAATTAAAATACGGCAAAATTATTCACAACTAGAACTGAGAAAAACGCATAGGTATTTGAAAAAAAAATAAAGTTTGACTTATGACCAAAACAGTTGAGTTAAGAATTAAAAGATTTATCAATTATTGTGGGCGAAGCCGCGACGGGTAAAAGCTAGTAGTTACATATATTTATTAGTAAAATCACGTTCAGCCAACTCACCTCAGTGGCGGCAATATCTAAGGGTCTGCCCTCACTCCTAAATGCTTTTAAACTCTTCCTTCAATTAAATTTGAGTACAGTTACTCTCAATTCAATATTCCTAACCCCTAACACATTAGTATAATTAGTACAAAGGTGTAAGGCCCGAACGGATAGTAATACGTGATGCAAATAAGTAAATACAATAAATAATAAATTCAGATCATAGAAAAAAAATAGTAAATAGCTATAAAGACATATATAGAAATAGTGGCCTTTTGAAGTGAAGGAGTAATTAGTAAATCTGCAAATATATAACAAATACTTAATACGATTTATTTATAGAATAATTTTCAGAAAAAGGATGTTTTTTAAAATGCCGGAGTGATTGAGTATTTTCCAAATGTGTTATTTTTATAGCCCATTTAAGAGTCGATCCTAGAATGTAGCCAAGGGAGGTTGAAAGCTTCCCAACTCAATTATCTTGAGAACCTTCTCGACTCCAGTCCGGTCCAATGTTTTAAATTATTTAGGAGTAGCTTGACCCTTTCTCAGCCAACATCAAGTGATTACTCTTTCATTAATTCAGTGGGGTCTTAGCAGGGGGGAGGGTCAGAGTTTGCTCGCTTCCCTCAATGTGTTTAAAAAATAAAATATATTATAAATCCGGTCCTTTTTAGCTCTCATACAATATTAAGGTCATGAAATAATATTACAGATTTAGGGTGGCATAATGTCAGTTGTTATCGTAAAGAAATAAGTTTAAAATTTCAATAATTTATTAGAACTAATTAATATTTGGAAGGTCCATTTCCAGATTTGAGGTGTCAAAACCATATTGTATTATTATTTCTTCAGTTTTCTCTTACAAATATTAAGATCACGAGGACCAGGACCTTTAGCTATAGCTGTGCTATCATAGATATCTGCTAATTCATCTATAGTATTGTATGTTTGTTATATAAATTTAAATAAAATTTCTATTTATGCTAAAAATATAACAACTACAATTTAAAAATATATAAATATTGTAAGTTCCTATACTGCAAAATATATTCATAGAGAAATATAAATGTCGATAAATTTGAATTATTATTATTTATACAAAATAAATAATGAGCAATATTTATGTAAGATAATTTTGATTTGAAAATCCATTACTTAGAAGATTTTAACAATGTTAAGATATTATAAAATAGTGTTGAATTAATAACTTGATATTAATAAAAATTAATACTCTAATTTTACAATATTTTTGGTTTTATTTTAGTTTAACTTTTTAAATAATTTTTGATTTTGAAAAACTAAATAAAGATTTCTGTCAAGATTAACCACCAGTTTTTAGTGTAGTTGTAAGGATTATTTAACTAATATTACTTAGTTAAGATACGTTCCTTAAAGTTAGCACTTGATATAATAAACTTGAAGTTTTTAAAATACAAGATCAACATTATATTCTATAATCTGTCTCCAAATATACGTACTCGTTACATAAAATTACGTAATGATTGAAAGTTGTGTATTGAGCAATCAGAGTCAAGTTAATAACAACAGTTTAGATAAAGTCAATACCTCAGTTTCTGATGTGTGTTTATTTAGACTTAACTATGGAAGATCTTTCCTTCATCTCCCAATTACATTCATACAAATAATAAGTATTCACCAACTTATAAAATATACTAACATACTAACCAAAAACAGAATTCATTAACATTTTTTTTTAATGTAATGCATTCATTAATATATGATAAAGTGTGTAATATTAATTCATAAATATTTGATCAATGTTTATAGGGTGCCTATAAATATAATTACATTACATTAGAATGCCTATTTTATGACCAACAAGAAAGAGTTTATCAATATATTGAATATTCGGTTTCCATAGTAATACTTTCGGTAGCCGGCGAGCTTACTGAATAGCAATTTTTCGAAAATCAGTTTTTTGAAATTCAATTATTCGAAGTTTTATTTTTCAAAAACTAACTTTTCGCCATAGCAGTTTTTCAAACTAATAGTACAAAAAATATTGCGATTGGATCCACAAGGCTCAACACTTAACACTTAAAGTTTCCACTCCTGGTTAAAATTTTCAACATTTTATTAGGAGTTGCAGATATTATGAATATAGTATTGCTATTAAATTCATTTATAAATTTTGCTCAATTAAAAAGGTAAATATTGACTATTTAGTCTAAAATTATAGAGATTTACCATTGATTAACAAACTTTTCCCCTAAGAGGTTAGACTTAAAAAAAACATATGTTTATTGAGATACTTACTTATTTACTAACTCTATGGCATTAAAGAATTATTACGTTAGAATTTAAGTGGTATCTCTTTACATCAAAGGCTCACAAAGTTGTATTAATATATTTGCAAATATCTCATAAACTATTGGTTTTATAAATAAATATTTAAAATACTAGTTTTTTATTTTTAATAGTACTACAATTTTTCAATGATAAGCTATTTAGTATCTCAAATAGTTGCGGAGATATGGAAATTTTCGCTTTGGTAAAGTATACTAATGTTCATTTTCATGGGAAAATAGGCTCATATTTAGTTGCTTAATAATGAATAATCCAAATTTTAAAGGCTAACTAATTTGTGAATAAATGTATTATAAGATATATTTTATTAACTATGGGCCTACCCGCGACATAATATCACAATGCATTGTTGTGTACACATTATAAATTATAATAATATACAGTAAAATTTTGGATTGCAAGTCTGCGTGTGTTTTGTAAGACGAGCAAACCTTTTTAATATATTTTAACTTGATAAACTAACGATGTTTTACAGTACGAGTAGTGTTATGGTTACTCTTTGTATTCTGAGAATCACGTGATGACGATAAAAAAGAAGAAATAAGGGGGCTAGATGCATCAAAAGGAGTCACGAGAGTATCAAAGCAATGACCACGTGTTCTTAAAGATGTAGAAAAAATGCTTCGGGCGTGGTTAAACGAGAAGCAACTATAAGGTGATACTGTGACCGAGAACTTTATCTGCGAGAAGACAAAGACCTTGTACACTGACCTCGTAAGTAAACTGCTAGGTACGTCGACAGAAAACGAAGAAGGCTTCAAGGCTTTTCTGCAATGTGAGAGCCGCAGCTGGAAATTATGTTCTTTCATCCTCAACAAGCTGATGGAGGGTATGGAATACCTAAATGGGAATTGATCATTTCTTTGTACTTTAAAATAACGTATACAGTATCAATATACCTTTAACAAATTGAAACTATTGAAGTGCCTAAGTAAAATAACTTTAAGTTTAACCTTGTTACAACACTATTAAACAATTGGGGTTACACCACTCACCCTTTTGGCCCCTGTAGACTCATCTTCCCAAGACAACGGCTCACGACAATTACACTCGACACTCTCTAATATCCAACTAAGCTGAGGAACTAAGTGCATTCCTTGATGTTGTAAACAGGCCACAATCAGGAAAAAAGAAGAGTGAAAAGCATGGTTGCCCCCCAAGTTCTACTGGCTGTGTTTGATAGTCCCGTTTATGGACCTTTCTACAGACGTCAAGATGGACGTGGATCTTGCCAGTTTGTTCTCGGTTGACTCTCTCCCCCTTTTCTTTTACCTCCTATTTTTACACTCTTTGTGAACACGTGATCTAAATTCGAGGACTATTTAGGAGTAGGATTATCTAGCGTAGTTACTCATTACATTTCTGGGTTCAAAGGTGAGTGACGCTGTTATGGTTAGATAATGTCTACGGTTTCTAAATTCCCTTTCGACATTAATTATTTTATCTTTTCAAAATTAATTAATGAATCTTTAAATGTTTATATTATAATATTTTAACATAGATGTCGCGTTAAAATTAAGATATTTATATGGTTAGAGTAAAACAATTTTTCAGTGTTGTAACTATGCATTCCATAAGGGATTCTTGGTCCCTGAGTTTTCAAATAATATTCTGCCTATCCACTTCACGAATTATTAGTAAACCGTTTTGGTATTGACGGTCTCCGTCACTTGCTAATAGATGGCGTCGATTACTAAATTCATATTTAGGTGTAATTTAGATTTTTATCGTCGTGTTATTCTTCAGTAGCTATCTAAAATGGTTTTCTTGATTTAAACTATATATAATGGAAAGTTTGTGAAAGAGCGAGATATTTTTATGATCGTTACATTTATTAAAGTTATTCTATTCTACTGTTACGTTAAGTTAGGATTGAGCCCACCTGAGAGCTCTATTCTTATTTATCCATTAGTTTTGTCGGATGCCTTCAGATAGAAACAAGTACCGTTTGCAGTTAAATATTAGTCTATGAAAACTTAATTCTTATATAGTTTAGCCTACGGCCACTAGGCACTAGCGTTGTTAAACGTCTTTTATTGCAAGTTAAGTGGTGTGTCTGCCATGTAACGATGAGGTTTAGAGTAGTGTTATATTGTCGTAGTTTATTATGTTTATTGGTCCTATTCAGATTTAGGAGGCATATAAAAGATTTATAAAGTCAAATCATGTCTTGTTTCGGGATATTAAGAGCCGTTTGTCAGCGCATCGATTTTTATATAATATTAGCCTTTGGAACTTGCTTATATAATATCGATATCCTACCTAGCGTATATTTTTTTTTATATTTATCTCTTTTTCCCCAATATATGAACACGGTTCATTATCAGTAATAAACGGAAATATTCTATAAAGGTCAATTTACCAATATTGTACGTAGAATTTTTCGGGTCTCTATTATTGGGTGAGATCTGACTATTATTTTGTAAATATTATTTATGGGCTAGCTGATGAGCAGTGATCAAGGTAATGGAGAATTCTGCACCTATCTCGAACATAGAGTCATCTTCTGCATTGGCTATGTTGAATATTTCTTTCTACTGTTTACATGATTGTCAAATTAGTACTTCCCTGTAAAGGTATAATTTTGAAGGCCATCAAGCATCACAATTGGCATTGGTAATACCCTTTACTACTAAGCTGTCTCGTTCAACTCATCGATTGTAATTGTTATGTTTGTGAATAAACATATCTCTTGTCATCTCGTTGCCAAATATTTCTGAGTAAGAATTGGGGTTACGTACGCACTTATACTTTTTAGTAACCAGGAACAACCAATTACCGACCAAACTCATGACGTTTTACCTAGGTGTCAACAACAAACTGGGGGCTAATAATGATAAAAGGTAAATTAAACTTGTTACTTCCATTTATTGAGAGCTAATTAAAGTAGCTAGCTGAAACTTTAAGAGAGTGAGGAACGAACTAAGAAAAATGCTCAATAGATGTGGCTGCTACGAACTAACCTTGATCTTCTTGAATCATCAATATGAATGTATACTATTCATTGCCCAAACCGAGTTTACAATACAACTAAAGTCTCTCAACGAAAACTATTAGCCAAACCAAATATCATAGTTAAACAGTTAAAGAGTAAATTAAAACATTTCATAAATTTCATGCTACACCGACTACAATCACTACTCACACTACGAGCCATACTCATCCAGAAACGTTGGAACAACGGACTGGAATTGACTTTTATACTGGTCAGTTATTGTGAACTCAACTTAGTTGACTGCATAACTGATTTTAAACTGTTCAGGCCTATATAAACACCACAAAACCACACAAAATAAGGGTGTGAACAATCACGTCCTCCATCTCACCTCTTGCTTTAACAAAGGTTCCAAATATACTCTGATGTTGTAGTCACCACATTCCTCTATCTGACAATCAAATATATCAAAACATTAATTAGCATTTTAAGAGTAAGTATTTGTTTTATAATTAGATTAAATAAGAATTGAATTTATAAAGTAATTACGATATATATATTATAGTTTATTTAAAGGTGAATTTCCTTTTATTATAAAAATAATTTAGGAACTATAGATTTTCAATTTATGTATTATAAATTAAAATATTCTTCATAGTGAGGCTATCTATCATTAACTTATATCCTTGATTTATTTTTAAATATTATTTAAACTCGCTAAAAATATTTTTCATTTTCATTTTCTGCTTATCAATGAGATAACTCACAACTATCAATCCATCTGCAATATTCTTCTTTCTAATATCTGATGTCATATCACCAAGTCTCTTTAATTAAGACGTAAATTATTGCCTGATATTTTGCTGGGTTGAAACAAAATTGAAAAAAGGTAAATATGAGCTAGTGTTGGAGAAATTTCTCACTCCTTTGGGGGAATAAATTAAGAGGGAGATTGGGAAAATTCTACTGCAAAACTGAAATATTGTTAATAAAAGCAGAGAAAATGTTTTCAAGAATTATATAAAAAATATATCTCTATGAACGACCAGCATAGCAATTTTTTTAGTATTGTATAAATGAAGATTTTCACAAATAAAAGAATAAGTTTTAAAAATAGCTGTAGTTCTAAACAAATACCACAACTAAACAAATATTAATAATATATTATCTTACATTTTTAACAATAATGTTATTAAATTTAATTTGATAATATCTCTATACAGAGATTTTACCAACGTTTAACCTCAGCCCCACAGACTGTTTATAAACGGTTAGTTATAAACTTTCCAAGCAGGAATTATGTGGTGTTTTTCTAACGACAGCTTTTATATGTTTGCTGAAACCAATAGAACACGGTGGCCTGCAGGGTTATTATGACCACGACGCCAAACGTATGTGCGACCATTAGAAGAAAGACGCTAGACTTTGCGACAAAAGTTATTATGGCCAACCACCTTGCGAAAGCAAAGTGCTTGCTAGCGCAAATATTTTCCTAGCATGACGCTAAGTTGCACAGATATTTTATTTGTCCTTTGGTTTGCGTTACGAGGCTATGTTTGCTAGGTTTTGTAACCTATTGGGTGTTTTTGTGTTACATCATTTAAACTGCATTAGCTCAATATAATTCTCTCGAAACGTTTTTGTGTGTTTTTCCCATAATCTAACGTTAAATAGGGCTATATAATAATGTTTATTATTATTATTATTATTATTATTATTATTATTATTAGCACCGCGTCTTACTACCCGTTAGCGTTGTACGCACTTACACTAATGTGTAATGGTAGGGTGATTGTGAGATGAAATGTAGGACCTACAGTTTAACGTGGAATCCGAACCACGGTGAAGGTCTGGCATTCCCCCCATTCACAAGCTGTGATTAATACGCGTCTTGTCAGAGGTGAAGGAAGGGTTTGATAATCATATAAATATGTGCTGGGACCGAGGATTGAACCCTGGACCTAAGCACAGAAGTCCGACATCTTATCCCTAGACTACCAGGTCACCTATCATAATGTAGGCCAAGAGTGGGGATAGTACGCTTACACTAAATGTAAAAAGAATATTTTTTTGACACATAACACTATCAAAATGCATTACTATTTACCATCAACACACTGATAATTCATTTGACAAGGTAATAAAAAGGTAAGCCTAATCTGTTTAAGATGCCTAAAGCAAAATTTTAACAATCTAATCATATTTAAAATTAATTGTACATACAGTACTAATAATTTATTATACACATTAATGTGAGTTGTAGGCCTATGAAATATTGCAGCCAAGACTGAAAATAACCAAAATAGGCTCTAGCTTAATGTTTTTTTGCGGTATGGTTTAGGTCTAGGTTCTTTAATCATAAAAGGTTCACTAAATTTATCTGAAACCTATCATTAGCTGTTAGACCTACAGTGGACTTACCACTTCTATGGTTTTCGATGACAGCTAGCAGACGCTAGCAGATGGTATCAGTAACGCCAACATTGTCTAAAATTAACTTTTGTCACCATATTTGGAAATAATAATTATTTACTAATTACTACTATTATTATTACTAAAAATACTATCAATCACTATTAACAATACTTCTCCAAAGATTACAGTATAATTTTACTTTCCATAAACAAAATTAAGAAAAAAAAGTCTAGTGATTTCATTTTAGTTTTTCTTTTAACTCTTGTGGTAATAACAGGTTAAATAGAGCATGAAATTTTACATTTAATGGTATTATATTCAGTTATTAATATTTTTATAGGTGCCTTCGCATATCTTTAACATAAATAAATGGTTTGTGATAATAAATAGGAAAAAACATTCAAAATGTTTGTGAAATAATATAAATTTTGCTGTTTGTAAACATGTGAATTAACACT
>CABFVZ010002653.1:0-56158 GCA_902151445.1 Timema monikensis | reverse complement strand
ATATATAGAAAATAAAAGTCATATAAGTTTCTTGTTGAGACCTAAAATTTGACTGTCAGAAGTGACAGCTGCTAAACACATGTTTTTGCAGATCATATGGTTCGGCGGAGGGATACATAATTTGGTCTAGTTACTTTTCAGAGCTGTCAGATATCAGCTGTGAGCTGTCAGTCAGCACCAAAGAAGTGCTGTGGGACCTATAGTTATACTGAAGTGAATAAATTGCAAACAACTCATCATAAAGAAATATACTGTAATATCCATATATTCTTAATCACTTAACTAGTCTCAATAATTCCCTTTAAATAAAATATGCATTTTATTATTTTTAACCATCCAAACCACCCTCTCGTTCACTTTTATGTTAACCTAGTAGGACGACTGGATATAAATGTCCATTGTTTTGACATTAAGTTGTTGAAAATATTCAGTGTAAACACAATTTTTGGGAGATCTTGAACGCTTTCATCAACTTTAAATAACTAGTTTTATTTTCTAAAATCTTCACACAAAATATTTGATACAATCTCAAACGTGAGAACCTTTTCAAAACTGTAAATTAATAAAATTAGCACATAGTTGGCCTATATATGTTCAAGTGGTGTAAGTACCGCATATATAGGGGATTTTAATTATCTAACTTCAACTCAATCAAACAACATAACATTTAAAACAACTTACTGTAGGCCTATATCTTTGAACGTTCACTTTTGGAATAGACAAAATCGAGAACGTTTTTAAAATAGGCCTACGAAGAAAGCCAAAATACAAAATATTAATTTACTGTTTGATAAGTATTGTTTTTGAAACAAAGTTTTATATGGCATATATTTTTTTAGGCATAAATATAAGTAGATATTATAAACTGTTGAAATTATTTTTTTACTAACGGAATATAACACACTTGTTCCAGTATAAACACAAATATATGAAGAATAAATCATCGGCTCGTAAGGCATACATGCTAGAAAAACCCTTGTTTCTTTATTAGCCAAGTTCACATACTATCATTTCCCTGTGTGATATTACTATTTGAGTCCATAGTTCACATTATCATTTTCTTGACTACAATATATAATGTGTATTGAGTAATGTAGGCCTAGTATTTTTATTTCAAATCGTAAGCAAACAAAATTATGCGAGAGATTTATCAAATTAAGTTAGGTTAAATCTCTCTTGCAAATGATGTGTCTTGTGATCAGCTGTTTAGTTAAATAAAAAAAATTAATAATGTCCAGTCATGAATACCAGCATTCCTGAAATAAATATACCTAATTTTTAGCCTTTTAAAGGGTAATATTCCTTGGAAAAGTGTTGCCAACTGTTGACGCGAACGGATTTAATTCTGTACGTTAGCGCTAGATGCAAAGTCAAAGCTAGAACTAGCGGACGATACAAAGTGCGGTGGGCATAATAACCAAACGCTATATTTTCCTTTAAAGCGAAGCTAACTAGTGGTAGCAACTAACGCTGTGTCGAATGTTCATAATAGCCCTGCAGGTGTCACAAGAGAGGTTTGAGAAGTAGATAAAAATAAAATGAGGTAATGAGGTAGAAATAGGTAGTGAGCTGTAGAGATTTGAAAGCGAAATCAAAATCAATCGAAATCAAGGTCTAAGGTAATCCATCAAACATTTTGAAAACGAAAGCCAATTCAATTTGATAGAGCAAACTTGTTTATTGTGCCTATGACTAGTCTTACATTTTTTGTGATAGTCTGATGCCCTGTTCTATATGACCTTGTCTATAATGGTTTAGCCTTTAGATAGGCTAAAATGGGAGATTAGGTTAATACATGGCGTTACTGTATGACCTAATTGGGTCTTTGGCTGTTATCGGTATTTTGTTTGGCATTATTGTTGTACCTAAGTGCGGTATCAACTCGTGGGTATGCTTCTATTACAGAGGGGTGGGCCCATGATATCACTATTTTCACTGTTAATTGACTAATATTTCCAGCTTTTGGAAAAATACCTTTTAATTTTTTTACTCCTTTTTGGAGTTAACCAACGCCAGCTAGTTCAGCTAGCAGTTATCATTGTAACTCCTTAAATACGGACTCCCTAGTGTTAAAAATTATCCAACATCATATAATGACCACACACACACACACACACACACACACATATATATATATATATATATATATATATATATATATATATATATATAAGACTAACAGCCACTGGGATAGAGCTGTGTTGTGTATTTTTACTTAAACGTAACTTAATTTAATCCTTATTATTAGTATCGTTATAGTTATCTGATTTGTACACTTTCTAAAACGAAAGTGCGCATGTCCTTCTTTAAGGAGTCACAGGTTATTCATTCTTTAAGCCAAGCAATGTTGTTTTGGTTGAGTGCAATTTTAAGTACCTCACACCAAACACGGCAATTTGGTAACAATGTTTCTGGTTACATTGTTTACGCCTTACATTTAATATGGAAAGTGTGGAATGCCCTCTTATCTGTGAATATGTAACTATTCTCCTTTGTTTTGATTTCAATAAACTTATTAGTTAACTTTGGTTTCTCTCTTTTGTTTAACAATGCACTATATCCTAGCCTTGCTTGCCTATTTGTATTCATCACTATCTTTATTAACAGTAACTAGGGCTATGGTTTCAAATTTATTTACTACTATTTAGAAAAGTTCGCATAGTATTCATCTATAAAGAAACATAACTAACTAAAAACTACAATGCAAAGTATATTATTATTGGTTGTTCTGTCTTACGGCAGGAACATTTCTTTTGTCAGTGAACTAAGACTGCAAATGCACCCTGGACCTGCGTCTTCCTTGAACTACCAGCGTTTTCTTCTTTCCATCAATTTTTCTAATATTTGAATTCCACTTATTCCTAAGCTCCTCTTTCCTTCGACATATACTTTGTTGACGTCGTGCAGAAGACCGTTCCCCCTAAGGATGTGACCACTCTAGTTCATTCTATATCCAAGAATCATATTAATATGGTAATCTCCTTGAGTCTTCTCCAGCACAACATTTCAAAGCTCTCCAATTATTTCTTTTCCACCTTTCATAGAGTCCCAGATTCTGCTTCTTTCAACATGATGCTTCAACTGTAAAAATTCATCAGTTCCAAACTCAACTTGCTGATCAGCAGTAACTTCTGGTTGAAAGCTTCCTTGGCCACAGTGATACTAATTTTAATTTCTTTGGTGCAGTTGGTATCCTTGGTCAGCAGACTTCCCAGTAACTTAAACTGCTATATGTTTTCCAACTCCTCGTTTCCAATTATGATTTTCTGAGGCTCTTCATTTTTTGACATCACAACAATTTTGATTGCTCAATGTTGATCTCCATGATATATATTCTCCTTATATAAACCAGCCCGTCGATAATATACAGCAGATAGTATTTATTTTTGACATCGATGATAGATTTCTAGCGTATTTTATTGTGGTTATAAGCACCCTCTTATCCTAAAATGTCTGCGTGCCTCCAGGGCTTCCCTGACCAGCATCTCTTCATATAACTAGACTGGGTGACAATAAACATGCCTGACTCACTCCTATTCATATATCTAGACAGTTAGTCTCTCCATCATTCAGCATTAGATTCACTAGCTCTCCCAGATACAGTTTTGAAATCAGTCTTCTGTCCTTCCTATTGATGACCATCTTCTAATGTATTTATATCATTTTCTTTCACTTCACTCTAAACAACACCTTTTGCCAGTCGATGAGACTAATGTAGACCTTTCACTTGACTTCCAGCACTCTCTTATACCGCTAATCTTAGTATCTCTGGTTCCTCTTCTTTTTCTTATGTCTATACTTTCATTAAGCTAATATGAATTTTATAATATAAATAATTATATAATATTATATAATAATATATTTTAGCATAAAGTTTAATCCAAGTGTTTATATATAGGTATATATATATTTTAACTTCCCTCCTGAATTACTACTCAAAAATAAAGTCGACTACTTAAAGCATTTGTTAAAACTGCTTGATTACTTTAGACTGAATAGGGTCTGGATTCATGAGGGTTATAAATGTCCCGGGTTTATTGTATCAGCTAGAATGGTCCAAATCTCGTTGGTTGTGTAAAGTTAAAATACTATAATGCTCACATCAATGGATTTGCACATTATTTAATATATTTACATTTTTATTGAAATTTATTTCACTATTTTATCAAAGATGGCTTTAAAAATAAGAATAGAGTTTAAAAGAGTTTTTCACGTGATATCAAAGCAAATCAACAAATTAAGGAAAAGAGTTAAAAGAATTAATTCAATAAGAACCCGTTAAAGATCAAAAGAAAACTATCAAAAATGTAAGATTTATTAAATCAATAAAATCTTGGAAAAGCGGTTCATACAGAATTTTTGTTATTGAATTTTTCAGTTTATTGCAAAAATTTCCAATTTAAGTATCTGGACTTATCAAGACAACATTTTAATTATTTCATTGGAACTAGAAGACAACGCTTAGGATTATTCAAACTCTAATTTATATTTACAGTCTGAAAAAGATTAATCAATGTTCAAAACTACATTTATTTAAAGGTTTTATTTAAAATCACCTGTCATGGTTTTATTATTCAGAATTACAAAACGTAGTTCAGAATAATAATGAAACAACTAGTAATTTGATAGCATGTGTAAAAATGTTTATACTAAAATGAATATATGTGTTGGAGATCCAATGGCACAGACAGTTATTATAGAGGAATCTGAACGTAGATTGTTGGATTCTTTGAATGCTTGTTTGACAGATAATGCTGGGACACATGTTCGTTACCGGTTGCCTGCAACCTTGAAATAATCAATGCAAATAGCAGAGAGAGCAAAATGCATGAGGCTACAAACATCCATCAGATTCCCTGAATAACTTTTCCACAACAAATGTGTGGAAGTACAGCAAGCTTCCAGGTAAGCAGTGCCACCGACTGCAATATATCTGATAAATAAAAAGTCATGGGGCACAAAGCACAATCCCATTCTGAACTATGAGTAACTGAATGCTATAAAGACTCCATCAGACGATGGTTAACATGATCTAACAATTTGTTGATGAATCTCAGAAGACAGACTACGTTTAGGTACCATAAGTAGCAATGGCCTACCGGAGAACTAACATCACAGTAACCGGTTATACACCTTATTATTTAATCTATGTTTGGGAGATGACATTGCTAACCAAAGATGTCCTTTGATCTAACCTTGACGTAAAAAAGTACTATCGAAACAATTAGCAGAAAGGATAATGGAGGCTCCATAAGAAGTAGGATAAGCCAATGAAATTTCAAGAGGGGGAAAAAAAACAGTAAACAACCTGGATACTATAACATGAATGATTTAGTGGGACCTTGCTCATCAGTACGAAACAGCTTTAAAGCAAGGAGTTTCAAGGAAACTGGATAAACGATGGAAGAGTTATTCAAAAATACTTAAGAAATTTGGTGATGTAGATTACAAAAGTATAATCAACAACAAGGAAGTAGTTATTCATGCCAACAGATTTAAACTATGACGTGCAGCCCCTAAACGCCAAAAAATAAAACGCAAGTAACTTGAAGATCCCCCTCACCCACTAACGTAAAACTGCAAGAGATTTAAGATAGCCAAGTCCAACAAAGATGATATCTACCACCTGATATTATGAAGTTAAACTTGACGGTCATGAGATCAAATCTGAGGACTTCGAGCAAGCAGGAGGAATGGAGGAGGAAGACTTGGAGCGTAAACTCAAAAAGGAGAACATGATATCTTGATTATCATCAATAATGGGGCTGATACTACAGCATCAGAATGATAAACATAGACGCTACATTATCAACCGATGATGGAAGACTTTTCTTAGGATATCAACGATACGAGAAAGCCCTGATATCTCAAACAACGTCGATTTAGCCTTACCCATCAATATCAGATCACTCAACATGTAGCGTGTCAATCAGTTAGATTGAACAGCTACAAGTAAATAATTAATATTTATAATAATTTACGCAAGAAAAGAAACTATCGGGACTTATTTAATATAAACTACCTCAAAGTGTATATTCTCGGACTTGATCCAGTCTACTAGATCTACGTATTGGCCTTGTTCAAACACGTGGTTGGTCAAAAATATTATCTTTGGACAATTACTGTACTAAATATCAAATAAGAGGTTTAATATTATTGTATTTATGAATAATATACTTTAACGCTTTGCTTTTCCCGTTGGATGAAGCTGGATAGACTTAGGCACGCCTGCCATGCGGTCTACACAAAAAATAGTAAACATACATTTATATCACAAATCCTCATGAAAATAATAGTGGATGCTAAATAATATAATTAATACAGTTACATTTAAATATAAGATGCTTTAGTGGTAACTCACCTCAGCAAGATGTCTACAGCTATTGTAATTCCACATTTGAAGAACAGGACTGTTCAATCATGGCCACACACACACACATTTTTACTTAGCCGGGTCTATGAAGAGAAGACTTAGGTCAAGAATCCACGCTGTGCCCTACTGCTCACCTAGCGACTCTGGCGGTCGGCCAAATAACCTCATGATCTTCTCTTGTTTTTCTCCTATCTCCCAGCTTCATTCTTCTTTATTCCCGTCTAAATTTCTGAATTTATCATTCCCCCTTCTTTATCATGTTCGTGCCTGATTGACGGTATATAAGGGCTGATCCGCGGAATCACAAAACAGAGCGGTTCTACAACACTACGAGCGAAGGAAGGAAACTCTACCCATCTGCAAATGAAGAGGAGGAACATGGCGTCTGGGACGTTGGGTTCATCACCATAACCGAATCGTAGAAGGTAAGGAAACTCTGCCCGTCTGCAACTGTAGAGGAGGAACATGGCGTCTGGGTCGTTGGATTCATCACCATAACCGAATCGTAGGAGGATAGATCGTCCGAACGCTAAAATGGACAGCATATTTGGGGTATTTATGTATCCAGCCGTTCTCGTCAAGTCCCAGGACTTGGTCTCTAATTATGGTTAGAAGAATTTAATCTAAACTACTTTTTAATGAAATTTAAGTAATATTTATCAAAAGGACTGTGTCTCTTTTTATAGAAAAAATGTGTAGTTTTGATTTTAGTGAATGTGTAATT
Source organism: Timema monikensis (assembly GCA_902151445.1). Taxonomy (NCBI): domain Eukaryota; kingdom Metazoa; phylum Arthropoda; class Insecta; order Phasmatodea; family Timematidae; genus Timema; species Timema monikensis. The sequence goes on along the minus strand of CABFVZ010002653.1, from coordinate 49,061 downwards.
AACTTCAACGTGCAAATTTATGTGTCTTTCAGTCTGATGGACAAGCCAGGCTAAGTTGACTCTTTAAGTCAAATCCGGACCACTATATAATTATCCTTTGACACTGTCTATATACAAAGCCTATGGCTTAGAAAGTATGACGGTTTAGTTTTTGGATTTACAGAAATCCACAAGTTCCACTAATCTTTTGAATCTAAATTAATCATGACGCCCTAAACGTCATGAGCATTAGTTCACTGTTATTGATGGTTACCAGCAGGTTGTCAATTCTCATTGCTTATTACAGTTCAGTAGATAGTGATACACATTTGGTCTTGTAGTCATGCTTCACGTGATAATATTAGCTTAGGTGCTCAGCCCAGGGAAATTGCATTAGTTTCATAATTGGGTCCGCGCAGATAATACTCATTTATTTCTGCCTGTAAGCAGACTGATTATTTTGTAATAGTCTTAATAGATATCAATGTACTATTGAGTGCTCAGGCAGTACCGTAGGGGAATGAGACCAGCCATAGTACTTTGTTAGACACCTGGTCCTTAGCCATCAATTAGCTGGAAGAAACAGCTGATTATCCTACATGTTGTATGGAAACCTTCTATATCTTGCTTTATCAATCAAGGCTGTTTATAAGTTACTTGTTTATTTTGAACCATTCTATTATTTATCTAATTGTCTAATTACTCTTCTTTTAGAAATACTTCAACCTTTGGCCTGGCGACTGAACTGCCCTGATAGCCACAAGTAATTTCTCGAGTCTGATTGTTTGGAGGAAAACTTAGTATAATCAAAAACTCCTACATATTGCTAAACTGTATTTTCTTAATTCTATGTTTATCATAATAAATCTATATTGTTTTAAAATGACTATGTTCTTTATTAATATAATATAATATGTAACCTAAAGGGAAGGTAGGTGCAAACTCTACAAACAGTACGTGTGGTGTCATTATTTGTACAAGGGGTATCTGGAACCAGGAAGACTAATGATCCTAATAGTGCCGAGAAACTTAAACATCTAGTGACCGTTCCGAGTCCAAGAGCACCCCTTNCCCCCCCCATGCATTCCACTAGACGGGTCGCGATCCTCCACGAGAAACCCAGCGCACCAGTCCGCCAGTTCTAAACGACCTAAGAGATCGCGCCAGGACAAAGGGCTCGATCTGAAGCATGTCAATCACACAGAGTGAATAGCTACAATTAAAAGTCAATATTTTTAAAATGTATGCAAGAAAGAGACTATATTAATTGAATCTGCCACGAAGTTTATTTTCTCTGCCTAGATTCGGTCTAAGAAAATTACATATCTCCCTACATTTAAACACGTGGTTGGTACAAAATATCTTCCTTTTATAAATACTGTACTAGATATCAAAGAAGGGGATTAATATGATCGTATTTATGAATTAAATACCTTAACGCATACCTGTTCCCGTTGGATGGAGCTGGATAAAATTATATACATTTGCCATGCTGTCTTCAAGAAAGTATAATAAAAGAACATCTATATTACAAATTCTCGTTAAATTAATATCTGATCCTAAATAATATAATGAAAACAGATATAGTTAAATGAAATATGCTCTTGTTTCTACTCACCGTATTAAGATGTCCCCGGATTCTCTGGGCAGCATGGTTAGGAGGAAACGTTCAAAGAACAACAGCATGGCGGCTTCAAAACACATATGTTCACTTCCAACTCACACACGCCAAGTAATCTAGAATGGACTCAACCCCAATACCCCTGCTGCCGGAGCTGCCTAGCGGCGTGTCTACGAACCTTACCTTTACCTCACCCCACAAGCTGTTCACCCTCATATGTTTCCCTTTCACCTTGCCTTTATCCTTCCTTCTCTTTATCTATATTTCTGAGTTTATCACCTTTTTCTTTGCTCCATTCATATCGGATTTTGAACTATATATAAGGGCCACCCGCCAGATTCACTTTACAGGCCCATTCTAGAACGCCGAGCATCGAGGAAGGAAACTCTGTATCGTCTGTAACGAAGAGGAACGACATCCATGGAGCTTGGGTCGTCAGATCCACCGTCTGAGCGACATCCATGGAGTTTGGGTCGTCAGATCCACCACCTCGCTGGCTAGGACGCCATGTCTAGGGTATTTAAGTATCCTGCTGCCGTCGTCAAGTCCTTAAGACTTGGGGTCTAGTTTTTGTTTATTAAAAAACTAGACAATGTAGTTTTAGATTTAAATTCTATATTTATTTGGGAAGAATTTTTTTGTTTTAATATGATGTCTAATGGATAGCTAGTCCGGTAAAGTTTTGGTTAATTTCAAGATGGGGAATTTTTCAGTTGATTCTTTAAATATTGTGTCTAGTAGTCAGAAGGACAAATCCGGTCCTAGTGACTTAGTAAGTCAAGTCCTGGCCGCTTTGCATGTATCCTTTTAATGATGTATTTACATTATGAGCCTCTCTCTGGATTAGAAAGTTATATTGTCCTAGTTTTTGACTTATAAGAAAAATTCCACAAGTTCCATTAATCGTTTTGATTCAAAGTTTTCCATGACGCCTTGTACGTCGTGACCATCAGTTCAAGTTATGAACGGCTACTACCAGGTTGTCGGTTTAATTCTTATTACTGCTCAGTTGATGGATACCAATGTTTTGGGCTGGCCAAGAAGTTACGCTTCACGTACTGTATTAGTTTGGGTGCGCAACCCAGGGAACTGTTCTAGAATCATAGTGGGGTTCGCGCAAATAATACCCTTTTTCTTTTGACTTGTAATTGACTCCCATTGTTAAAGTTGCTCTCAATGCACTTGCTATTAAAACTTTATGTACTATTGAAGGCTCTGGTGGTACCAAAGGGGAATATGACCGGCCATAGTACCCTATGGTTGACACCTGTTTTATAGCCTTCTACTGCTGTTTAAAGAAACAGATTTTCCTGATTATTCTAAATGTTTAATGGATATTATTATGAAAGCATAATCAAGCAAAACTGTTTAAAGTTACATGCATATCTTGTTCACTATCTCTGTTAGTAATTAGATTATTGTTCTCCCTTTTTAGAAATACTTCTACCTGTGGCCTGGCGACTGCACTGCCCCTGTAGCCACTGTCAATTCTTCTCTATTCTCAAGCCTAATTGTTTCAATAAACCTCAAATGTATCACTTTCAGTATCATTGTAAATCTTCACTTCTTTAATATCTTTTATTGTTTAATAAACTTATCTAATATATTTTGAAAATTGAAAAATGACACCTGGACACGGGAATCGAACCCGGGACCTTTGGCTTAGTACACCAATTCTCTTACCACTGAGCTATCCAGGATTCGTCCCGTGCCCATGGTCATTATTCACTCATATTTTAAGGCAGAGTCTATGATGGACGTGCGGAAGTCGTCAGCTTATAAACATGTGATTATATAAGATCACAGCCATCAAACAACGCAGCCACCTGGGTAATATGAGTGAAGAATGACCATGGGCACGGGACGAATCCTGGATAGCTCAGTGGTAAGAGCATTGGCGTACTAAGCTGAAGGTCCCGGGTTCGATTCCCGAGTCCAGGTGTCATTTTTCAATTTTCAGAATATGATATCTAAGAGGTGCTAGGCTCACTAAAAAATGCATAGATGATAGCTTCGGCTATATGATTCATTAACCTATCTATTGTTTAATCTTTACTATTAAAATTACGTAACCTGCACAGTTCTTGTAAAGAGAGGTTACAGATCAAGCCAAAGACCTTACCAAAAAAAGGACAACAAAACACCATTCAACTGTAAAATTGTGTAACAATAATGTAGTAGCTTTAGTCAGAGTAACTATAAGAGGGTTAAGATATATATGTTAGCATAAGTTTAGAGAATAAGACTGAGGAGGAGGGTTGGGCCCAACCTCCTCCAGCTGATGAATATTGTCAATGTAATGAGATAACGAAAAAATAGAAATAAACTTCAGCCAACTCATACAAACTCTCTCGGGGTTTTGGAAAGCCATCTATTGGTCTGGTTTCATTTTTTGCAAACTACCCTTCCTACCTTTCCAGTGATCAGAACCATCCCGGCTGCCAACTCCTCCTCGAATTTCTACCCTCTCCTCATGACCCCTCCCCCTCCCACCAAAGCCTTCCCATAACCATCGTAGCAAAGTAGGACGATGCCGCAAAGCCAGGGCAGAACATTACAACATTTTTAAAGCCCTTCTCACACCTGCCCGATTCCAATATCTATCCGCTTCATCCCCCCACGTTCCTCCGCAACTCCTCTCCACGCAACCCGCCTATCAGTTACGACCCCTCTCTCCTCCCCCTCTCCCGTATCATCTTTCCTACTTCCACTCTCTGACCCTCTCGGACCCAAGAAGGACGCATATCAAATAAATAAACTGCAGCGGTGACTTCTAGACCTGGGCCTGGACGACGCACCTCCCAATTCCCCGAAACAAGAAGCGAGCTTAGAAAACAAATACTTAGTTGGCCCAATAGGAAGGACCAAGGCCAGTCAATTGAACCAAGGCATCAGTAGCACCAATAAGAAGAGTGAAATTCTGCTTTGAGAACAACGTCAAGGACTGGTTCAGGAAAGAACTTCAGGGCGAGGAATAATTCCAGGATAGTGATGGAGAGAGTCAAAGAACGAATCCACCCCTAGATTTCGTCTTTTCCAAATGTGATTATGAAACTAACCACCCCACACCGTGCCGTGAACACTCGTATCGCGACCAAACGTTGATTAATAGCTTACTTTCTTAGGTTCACTATAACTAGATATGAATGGTTTATTTTAAATTAAAGTTCAAATGAAATGTTGTTGTATGATAATAATTAGAAGAAGGAATTACTTCTAACATAATGTATGCTATGTATAAATTAAGAGTCATATTAGACTACTAAAATATTTAAAGTAAAATCCAAATCAAGAGGGATATTTTGGATTGTAAAGAGATTACCAAGGGTACCACTGTTTTATAAATGGAATGGTATTGTTGGGAGCTGAAAGTTAACCAACAGAGTTAACATTATATATTTTTCAAAATTCAGAATGTGGAGATACAGAAACACAATGTTGCAACTAGGAATGATTGGAAGTCATAGGATGGGCACCTGGCTTACTAATACATACCTAGTATTGAAAAACTCGTTTATCATTTGTGAACATGCCAACTCACGATAGGAGTGAATGGCCCGTTCATCCAGAGAAAAACTGACTGATTACCAGTTCATTTGTGTCCGGTATTTTATCAGAGGATATAGTTCAAAATAGGACCTCTGCATGGTTTCAGTCTTATTAAGGATAATTTATCCATTGTCATACTTGCATTTCAAACTGATAGTTTTGTAAATAATTGTAGATTATATTCCCTGTCAGTAAGTTAGTCATTCTTAGAATATAACATTTCTCGCACCCTAGCCTCAATGAACTGCTACTGGCCACAACATACATTACAAACCTAAACACTTTAATCATTTGATTATCGACTAATCTTTTATAAATGTATAGATACCTATGTTAGGTTTGATATAGAAGGTATTCGTTTTCCCCAAGAGAAATCTCAACGCTAACTCCAAAGAAATTTAAATTAAAGACCACGAACTTCACTAGCTATTCACCGGGCACCTGCAGCTCGTGTGTATAAATTGGAGTTGAAACACCCTAATCCTCGAATCCTATGGTATTTGAGAGTTTCGGGATATATAAAAACTACAAAAAAGTATTTCAAATACAATTACGAAGACCTTTACTTTATCTAACAAATTTGATCAATTGTAACTAAATCTACTAGAAAAGTATTCTCTTTGCAGATTATGAATTGATAGCCATAAAAAAACAAATATAATTTTGTCAGTGGTACCAAGCCTTAAAGAACAGTTTTAAATTAAATTAAACTTAAATTGTATGGTTTTAAATAGTAGAGGATTTTATTTTGTAGTCAACATCCAAAATAAAATTTAAGAATCAGATTTGAGATTCAGATTTGGAAACCATAGGATTCAATCCAGCTCTATATATTTGCTTTAAAATCAGATTATATAAAAAACTCATATGAAGTCAGTTAATAATTTGGCTTCCATTCTTTTAAATATACTACCATTTACAAAGTATTATTGTGAGAAGTAGCTAAAATTTATTTTAAAAAATTTGTTTGTTGATTATCACGATTAATCTATTTGATAGCCCCAGGAATACGTTTCATCCACTAATAATTAATAGCTCATCAATACAATTCACCGGTATGGCTTGTACATCAGTAGGTTAACAACAACCTAACTATGTTTATATTTTATATAACATTTTTTTAAAGAACCTACACAATAATACTTTATAAATGGAAGTATATTTAATCAATCAGAACAAAAATACTAGGTGGCAGCACTAGATAATTTTGTGAAAACTACAATGTAGAATTGTGTGTGTCAAATTGTTTTGCTCTATACCACACTAAGGCAAAATATTATTGTTAGGCCTAAATAGTATTTTTTTAAATATAATTTGTAATTCATTTATGGTAATTTTTTTTTTTAGCATTTAAAACAAAATGTGTAAAAATCTTTTATTTATCTTTTAGTTTTACTTTATTAAGCACTGCGTCTTACTACACGTTCGGTTTGCACACTTAAGTACTAATTAAGATAATGGGCTATGAATTGGGAAGAATGAATATCTAGGAAGTGAACCCGCGTTTTGTGTGGAGAGAGAGAGTGGAAAACCATTTAGGGAAAACTTCCCCTAGTGTACACGAGAGAGATATGAACCTCAATCTCCCTGTTCTCGGCAATCTGTCTCCAGACTAAACTAACACGTTAGCCAACTACGCTAACGAGGCGGGTATTTTTTTTTTGTCTAATAAATTAAAAAAATATATATATGTTCAAAAAATATCAAACACAGTTTATTATTTTTATTTTTATTCTATAAAAAATTCCACATACAATCTGAAAGATAATAAATGACTATAATAAACACACAAAAAAATATTATAATGCCAAAAAGTATTCCCACAGAAAAATTTAAAATATCATAAATGTGCCGGTACCTAACAGTTCACCATGTAATTACATGCCGGTGTGTAATGTGTTTAATTTATACCTAATAAATAAATAAATAAATATTTGCTCCAAGGCATTAGCTACGCAATTCATGACTACGACTAACAAACCTTATGAAATAATCAAATATGTCAGTCCTCACCCGGAGAAGAAGCAAGGCCTCCTGGTTCGGTAGTTAGATTCATTACTATAAAACTATATATTAGATAATTAGTTGTTAGTACCTGGTGTAGTAAAAACGTTTTTTCTTTTTGCTGGAATTGTTGTAGTAAAATATTTCCCGTAAAGAAAATAAAAGAAGGAGATATAAAAAGTTGAAGCGTGTCATGAAATGTGAACCCTTCGCTAAATTCAAAGTTTCCGGGATCTGCACCGGAAATGTTACAATCTCGTTCGGGATTTGCTATGGTTTGTGTCACTGTCTAACCTCATTTTCATCCTCACCCCCTCAAAGAAAGAGGGAAATGAAATAGTAGTACCTCAAATCTTTGATTTGATTTAATTTCCGAAATGAAGTGGAATTTGAAATGCAGCATATAGACTTTTAAATAGAAACTTTTATTCCTTGTTTAAGGTAGATACAATAGGAATATCTAATTTTAGATTCACAAATTGCATTATTTTATCTACTTTAAGAACGTAATGTTTTGTTACAAACATTTAAATTAAATTATTTACAACTCTCTTTAAGATCAAGAAGTTTAAAAGATTAGTGTTTTAAACAAAGATCAAAATAATATTATTATAACAAATTGTAATATTTATTAATTATATCGACTTATATATAAGGTAATTATTCATTTTGCTTTTCACAGGGCAGTACTGGTTTTTGGGGTGATGTCATGTCCTACCAAAAGTTCTTATTTTTGAAATTAGAGGAACTATTTTGAATTGACGATCGCCATCGCAAAGAATCTCATCTTTTCGTTTATTTTTTCGAGAAGTTGTATTTACAAGAACTATTTGCAAAATACAGAGTTTTGGTAGAAACAAATAATTTCAGAAAGTTCTTATCAAAATATATGAATACAATGGTTTTACCTTATTTTTACCAACGTCTCTCAATTATATTTCTTGAAACTACCTTTTATCGGTTTCTTGTATTGATGGGCACTATAGAATGATTTAAACTATCGAGTAATGAAAACTATTGTAGTAAAACTATCAATATTTTAATGGATAGTTTCCAAGAGCAGTGTGTTTGAAGAAATGAACCATCCACTGGTTCTCAGCTGCTGTTTGATAGTGTTCGCAAACCTGACTATTCAGAACAGCAAGGTATACTATCTGGCTTAGTCCCACTTTGGCGCGTCACACTTAAGCGCTCCAGTAAATATTAATCTGAGCTTTATTTTTTAGTCCCATTTCGTCTCCTACTAAAATATTTGAGCGTATTTATTATGTTTACTAGGTGACCTGGTGGTCTAGGGGTAAGGTGTCAGACTTCTATGCTGGCGGCCGGGGTTCAATCCCCGGTCCCGGCACAGATTTATCTGTCACCCTACCATTACACATTAGCGTAAGTGCGTATAACCCGAACGGGTAGTAAGACGCGGTGCTAATAATAATAATAATAATATGTTTACTATTTGGTATTACTAACCATTCAGATTTTATGACTATGTTCTAATACGCTAATGATTCCAGGAATAAGGAAGGCTATATTTATAGGAAGCGCACCCTTATTTGCGTGGAGGGAGAGTGGAAAAACTAATATGGAAATATAAACCTCATTTCACCTGATCTAGATTTTAACCTCGATTTTTCCTTTAACGATAATTTAGTCCAGTGCAAGAGTAGCGCCCTGGACTATGCATCCACAAATATTACAAATAAATACATACGTAAATGTAGACACTTCTTATCCCAGATTTTTACCTGTAAATCATGATTAGTTAGCAGAAAGTGGTCCTTTGAAGTTATTTGGTGACCAAGTGGTTAACTTCCTTGAAACAACATTGTTCAAGATGATTTAAATATAAAAGAGCAAAACTTAACATGAATATCGTTAGCTGGGAGTGCGTAGGATTTCAACATAGCTACCTTCTATTTTCTACAAATATTCGTTCATCAATTAATTCTTGTATAACTAATTTAACCTTCAATCCAGGATCCGAAATAGGATCTTTCAAATTTGATGGGAGAGCAGGAGCCGAAATGAGACCAATTTTGGTCGGCACTGAAGTAGGACGCACCGAGCTCAAATAACACCCAATTACTTCTATTATTGCCACTTCTTTGTGCCATGAAATAAAAACAAAAATATAATCAACTCAAAAAAGTTAATAATAATATCCAATTTTAGAAATAAAATATTCCAAACTTGACGTTGTGTTTTATGTGCCCTTACGTTAGGGTACATAAAACACAATGTGAAGTTTGAACTCATATCATACAAAACGTAGACATCTTTGAAAACCAAATTATCATAATATTAACATTATTTTAAAGAATAGCCATTAAAAACTATAAGCATTTGAAAGTTAAAACGGTTTTATTATTTAATTTGAAAAACAACAAGAGTGATATCTATAATATGACTGGTTGGGCGATTGTGGCTTAAATTTCCTATCTGTGATCTGTACATCAATGCGTTAGAAGGAAAGAAACATTTGGGTGTTTCCTTCTCTCATTAATTTGCATAATTATTAGTGGATGAAACATTTGGACGAACGATATTTAAATATTTTTGCAGATTTATAATATAAATTATGCTAGCTGAATTGTATAAATATGTCCAATAACTATGATTTTATAAACAAAATAATATATTCACAGTTATTTATATAAAAATTATCTAAAAAAAGAGGGAAAATGGTGTTTTTTGAATTTTGAGTTTTAGTCTTGCACTTTTAAACAAGCACTTTATTTAAATCTATATTACATTGTAAGAAAGGGTATGGTAAAGTTATATTTATGTTTTTATATAAAAGTTATACAGAAAAAAAGAGGAACGTCAATGGGGAACAATGAAATAAGGGGGAATGTGAGCCCGGCGACACTGCTGTTTTTAACTTTCTCTTCTTGTGTGTCTTTTGAGTTGTTATTGTTGTGAGTAGTAAGTGATTTGATTATAAAGTGAATAGACAGTGACAGAGTCAATGGAGAACAATGAACAGAAAAGTAATAAATAAAAAGTAAAATAACTGACAGAATGGGTGATGTTAAAATTAAACTCTCTATATTAACTCATAAAACAGGTTCTGAATGTAAATGTGTACGCTTGAAATGTATTTAGATGTAGGGGAAAGGGACCTAAAGTCTATAATAGCTGATTTAAAATACTTATATTGATCACTTACAACAGTGATTACGATTTTCCAACGTAGGCCTAGACAAGCAGAGGAAAATTCAATACTTCATGAATTTTCATATTCATATCGTGTTTGTGTGAAAATACAAGAAGGTATTGAGGAGATCCTTGTGTTCTATAAAGCGTTATACTGTCTTAATGGAATTTATAAAATGAAAGCTGAGTTTTTTTTACCATTATATTAAAAGATTTGGCCAGCCTAGAGATGGTTGTGGTCAGCAAACAAACCGGAGAACTTACTTGTCTAAAGAGACCTTTGGTTTTTTCTGCCCCCACAGTAGATCCTTTTAAGGAGAAATGAATCATGCATTTTTAAGGACTTTGAGAACCAAATTAACCCAAGAAATGAATGTTACGAAAATGTATAATATGATTAAAGATAAGTTCCTGGAAAATAAAAATTAGCATGAAAAATACTGAAAAGACTTCAACAAAATATTCAACGTTAGTTTAGGTTAACCCAGACAGGTCACCTATAGCTCGTGCAACTTCTATGCCTATGAAGTGCGTTCATCTGCTCATGGGCTAAGAAATTATTCTGATGATAGTGAAGAGAAACGTGTAGGTGAGAGAAAATAGCATAGTCAGTATATAGAAAAATAACCCTCATTAAAGCCAATATGTTTTACTTTATAAAGCGCTTATCGTGTTTAAATAGCCTTAAATATCCAGTTCAGGAGTCAATTGCAATATACTTCTATAAGAATCTACCTGTAACTAATATCATCATAAACCACGGATATTAAAATATTCAATTGACAGTGTGTATGTTGAAAATAAATGTCCTCTCCATAGGTGAGTCATTATTTTATGTCTACGATGATATTGTTGCTCACAAGGGAGCTAATCATTAGGCTGGAGTGAAATTACAAGATTTTTTAAACTAAATTTTAGTATGATGTTCTAAACTTTCAGAGCTCCATTTCACTGAGTAAATCCCAAGATGGCTATCTCCCTCGCCACACAGCCGGCTAACGCGGACTGGTAGTCAAGACTGGATACGCGAGAGAACGGGCTGGGCCAACTCCGAATGTTCGTTAAGGCTGCCGGGAAATGTGAAGTATAACATTTCCAGCACTAGATGGTTCCACGTGCCAATAACACTGTTCTGGGGCCTTCCAGGCTATTCTCGTCACACGTTCCCCTTTCACCACTACCCCCCTCTACCCTTTTCTCCTTTGGTATATATATATATATATATATATATATATATATATATGTGTGTGTGTGTGTGTGTGTGTAACCGCTACTTTTCCCCTCTCTGAGCAAAGGGTATCAAATAAATACTGACAGGAGATCGGAGGACAAATCACTCTTGGCAGAATATTATTCTTGGGTACGACTTCATGTTCGAATAAATGTAAGAACTAGATTAAGTTCCTGATTTTGTACATCCAAATTACTAAATATGTTTAATATTCAGAGTCCTTCAGACTTGTGGAAATTATAATAATGTTTAATATTCAGATTCCTTCTGGGAAGGAAAGGTATACTATGTTTTGAGAGTCCTTTTTACTTGTTGATAGAGTTAATATTGCAAAATATATACTGGAGATGTTTTCTATTGAATCAAATATATATCTTGTTAATAAATAATACTTACATTATCTATATACCATGATTATAAATAAAACTGACATTTATCTATTTAACTTCTGATATGTTTACTTCACTTTATTCCTATTTAACTATGTTTTTTACACTTTCCTGGATATTATCTTTGATTATTTTCTGGTTCATCCATTTATTTGTTGGTTTAACGCAATAATGCTGAATGAGTTGCTGGGAAACATGAGTCAATATATTATTTAAATAATAAGTTCGTTTTTAATGTCCTATGTGCTCATTCTGCATTTATTCTCCCCTTATTTTATTACTTTAATCTTTGCATGCCTGCCTTTGTCCTGAAGGGCAAAAATGAGCTATTATTTCTCCTGACATTACAATAGTTGTAAATAAACATAACAAACAGTATTAACAAATATTGGCTTTCTCAGAAGTTGTTTTGAGGTTGCGAAATGCACTTGAAGAAATGTTTAGAATCAAATTTAAGAAGTTCCTTTCTGGAAAATATCTGGGTTCTAATGAAACCATCTCTTGGTTCCTGGCCGCAAACAGTTGCTGAAGCTTCAGTCACTAGTTTATGTATTTCAACATCCTATGAATGACAAGGAAACTTGGCGATATTCATTTTGAATCCAGTTTTGATCTCATGCATGTTTGATTCGGACAGCAGTGGAGTGGTTGCCGGCTCATCAACGTTATCCCAATTAATCATGCTAAAATATTCTTGTGAAGAAAAATTAATTTGGGAATGTGAAACGGGCGTATACTACTAATCGAATTATGCCTCTGGCCTTGATTATCCGTCTTAGTACCAGTTCGGGAATATGTTGACTTTCATCCTGTAACATAGCTAGTTTTTCCGAGTGTGCAAAGTAGACATTTCTCTGGATAGCATCAAAGACAACCTTCTCTTATTTTTATGGTTAGAAAAAGCTCTTTAAGATAATTCCATGTAGATGTAAGTCACCGTGAGTGGCTTTTGAGTAATTTTTTTAATTTCGAACTAAGATGACTCTTATGACCAACGTGGCTAAAAATTCAAAGTCTAATTTCTTTCACTGGTGGCTACATATAAACGTAAAATTATATTGACTGTTGTTAGCCACCTTGAAAGAGAGATTTTACCTGGAGCTTGATTTGCCAGACCAGAGAGAAAATCAGCCAGAAAAATTTCAAAGAGGTACTTTTGATCAGTACTCAGGTGATTGAAGTCAACTTCCAGCAATAACGTTGGTATTGGAACATATGTAACCACTGGAAGCTGCTCATACATTTGAAGGGCTTTTCTTGTTTGTCCTAAAATTTGATTGGGCCCAGACGTCTTCCCTTCAACAGTTTGAAACTAATGACAAAGGAATAACTCATTTGTGTGAAGGAGAAACTCAAACCAATGTAGTTTGTGACCTACAAATTTTTCAACAAGACCTATAACGCTATTCTTGTATCCTGTGTTTACATTAGTACGATCAAATCCAATTGCTATTAGTTTGTAAATTTTAAGCCTTCTTGTAGCACTCTGTGTCGAAAACTAAATAATTCTTTGAGAAATACTGATACGTGTACCAGAAGTTAGCGTAGTGTGTCACAAATAAGTGGAGCTAAGCTCAACCATTAGGACAATATTTTATTCTGTTTTTGTAATGTGGTGTAACATTTTGCCTTTATTGTCTAACACTATGATTTTGTCTTTCCTTCTATCAAAATATAAACCTTGCAGTTCTATCTTTAATTCTATTGCTTCGGCTGGAACTCCTACGGTACCTTCTTGTGTTCTCTTCTGATTTTGCTTCTATCAATGATTTTAGCTGTATATTTTGGTGAAACAAGGATCACGTCTTGGAGAACCGATGTAGCAATAATAGCAGCTGAACGGTCTGATACACCCGTTCTGTCACGAGTAGCAGCCAAACTTGTTATGAGAAGAGGCATTTGACTTGAGCATGAAGTTGATGGTGAATTAATTCTGTAATTGACCTCCACCATATACCTTTTGTCAAGATCAGTATAGGCCTCTTTTTCCTCCTTGTCAGTATTGTAATAACTTGTTTCAGTAACATCACAACCTACTGTGTTTTTAAACCAGATGAAGATCCTAAAGTAGGAGTGTTTTCTTCATTAAACTTTTTTATCACCTCGGTTTTAAATGTCCTATCTAGTTGACGTTTCATTTTCTTTGTTGTTTGTATATCAACACTACCAACCGCCATTTTACTCTCTTGTCTTTGATCAGCCAAGAAATCCCGCTCCATAATTGGAGTTTTAACAGAGCATTTGTATTGAAAATGTCTGTAAGTTTAAATAAGGCAATATCAAAAAGAGTACATTTGGCATGCTCTAGAAAATCGTTTCTTACTTTCTCAACCCTTTCCTAGATGCAGGAGTCTTCTTAATGTTTATGTATTTTTCAATGCTATTTTTAATTAGGTGGACAATTTCTTGATCACTTATCGTGGGTATCGTGGGGGCTTTCTGCCAAATAACTTTCAAGTCATGAGATACGATGTCACTAATGTCTTTGACGGCAGTTTTCTTATTATTTGCTTTCGTTTTTAATATTTCCGCACCCAGAATTAATGTTTCATTAAATCTGCAAGAGTTGAGAGAAAAGTTTCTTTGAATTTAATAAAGGCTCCAAGAATAGAACATGAATTTTCACTTTGAGTTGAGGTTAATTTTGACTCTATTTCAACACACAGACACAGTGTTCAAGAAAAAAAAGTCAAAGTCATTAGCGTAAGAAAATATAGAGCAAACGAACAATAGAACTGCAGTGATGGTTAATCACGACAACACTGCAAGCCAATTCCAACATTCCACCTAACAGTTATGGGCTTGCGTGTAGCTTAGATTATCCCTTCAACCTGTGCTTCCCCCATCACACACCCATTTACCCAACGTCTCCATCATCCTGTATCACATTCTTACCTATTAGTGTTCTACATAGTCCCGTATCACTATATTCAGACTAAATTCAATATAAACCGTGTAATGAAGCACATCTCGGGGCAGTGGTGCCCTTTTTTATATTTATTTAATATTGTTGAAACTTTAAATAGTTTATGCAATCTCAAGACATTTTACTTTTGTCTCAAAATTCTTAGATAATAGTTTTGAGCCCAATAGGCAACTGTTAGGAGGTCAGGTGTATCAAATTTCAGAAAAAAAGAATATTTTTTCCCCCTCCACCAAAATTGTCATGAGTCTTCCTTTCTTTTTAATTTTGTTATGGTTCAGCTTGACCATGCAGTGAAAGAACTGGATATATTTTATGAATCATACGGGGGGAAGAAAAAAAATAGAGACTTTCAAAGCTTGTTCACTATACTAAACGAATAGGTACTTGAAAAATATGTGTGGATCGGTTGTTGTGGGAAATTTAAAAATAAATGAATGGTGGAATGAACAAGTGAAAGAATATGTGAGAGAGCACAAAGAAGCATACAAATGATTGATTGCTGTGAAGAGTGAAACTTATTTAAAAAAAGTGGAACATATATTATGAGAAAATGATGCATGCAAATAATATATTAAAATTAAATAAAGATCAAATAAGATAAGAATGAGAAATAATGTAGAATGATTCTCCAATAAATAAGAATCTGTTCAGTGTTGAGATGATCTAGGATGAAAACGGTATAAAAGAGCGATGGAGCTAGTTTTTTGGGCAAAACTATTGTGATAACGTAAAGAAAGTAACAGAGAATAGTAAAAATCTTATGATGAGTGAAATAATAAACAAGGCTGAGGTGTTGAAAGCTATGAAAATGTTAAATAATAGCAAAACTGCGGATGTATGGGATCACAAGTGAAATATTTATGTGTAGGGTTATGATACTATTCAGCAGATTGAGTAAGTTTGTTTGTGCTGAATCTTCGAATGTTCCTAATAACTGAAATAATGCTTTTATTGTTCCTTTGTACAAAGGCAAATGTCTAATGAGTGCATGCAAGTATTATAAAGTAATTATTTTTCTAAATACCAAGCAAATATTATGGGATGGTCTTAGTTGTGAGAGAGCGTGAAAAAATAATAGCAAAATTTTATATGTGCAATAGGTTTCATGCCAGGTAAAGGTTATAGGGACCAGATATTTGTATTGCAATAACTGATTGAGAAATGTATGGCAGTAAGGAAGAAATCTTATTGTACATTCGTTGATCTGTAGAAGGCAAACGATCGTGATAGTATGAATATGTTATAGAATCTTCTGAGAAAGTAAAGTGTGGAAACATGATTATTAAATACAATTATTAAGGTGGTTTATGGAAGTAAAGTGTAAGTTCTGGTTGATGGAGCTTTGAGTTATTTATATTTAAAGGGTGTTAGACAAGGCTGTGGTTTGTGTCCATGGTTGTTTAGTATATTCTTAGATAAGTGTATGAGGGATAATTGTGAGGATGCGTTTATTATGCAAATGGACAAAATGTTTGGTTGACTGTTGCTATATGCAGATTATGCCATATTAATGGCCTAGAGTGAAATTTATATGCAGAATTTATTAAATCATTTGAATCTGGAAACAGGCAAAATGGATATTCGTATAAATGTCTCCGAAACTAAGGTGATGATTATTAATGAGGACGGATGATTAATTGATTCTCAGCTTTGTACCATTAAAAACTGTTAGAACAAGTGAATAATTTGGTGTATGGCAGACTATTCTGTAAAATTTTAAGGATCGATGGTGAAAGCTACACACGTGAGAATGCATCTCAGAGAATAGTTGTATGTATATGGACTATTGCAAAGAATGAAAAAGTATCGATGGCACTATATAAAAGTGTGCTAACGTCAAAATGGTTTCATGGATGTGAAGTGTGGGTTTGTCAGGAGAAACACAAGAGCAAGGAGAAACCGATCGGAATGAGATATCCAAGAAATGTTTGTAGTAAAACTCTTATGAACATATTCAGTAATGAATTGGTTCTGAAGGAGTGTAGTTTGAAAGGGAACCCGATAAATCAATGTGAAAAAAGCGTCTTAATTTTTTTGGGCGTGTGTAAATGATGAGTGTGCATCGAATGATGAACTAAATATATGAAGTTAGACTGTGTGGATTCAAAACAATGGGTATGCCATGGTGGGCATGGCTAAATGTAGCAGATGAATGTTTGAAAAGGAGAAAAATTAGAATGCAAAAAAATAAAAGAGCATGGGTGACTCGGTTTATGGATGTTGTTGTATAAGCGAAGAAAGATTGCAAGGTTAGGAAAGTGTGTAAAAATTATTGAGTACGAATCAAGACGTGCGATGTTGTTTTTGGAGCTAAATTAACTGTTTCTTGCCTAGCCGATTATGTATGTATGTATGTATGTATGTATGTATGTATGTATGATGTATGTGTGTATATATGTATGTACGTATGTACCTATATATGTATATATGTATATATGTATATATGTATGTATGTATGTATGTATGTATGTATGTATGTATGCATGTATGTATGTATGTATATACGTATGTATGTATGTATGTATATACGTATGTATGTATGTATGTATATACGTATGTATGTATGAATATACGTATGTATGTATGTATGTATGTATGCATGTATGCATGTATGTATGTATGCATGTATGTATGTATGTATATACGTATGTATGTATGTATGTATGTATGTATGTATGTATGTATGTATGTATGTTTGTGTGTATGTATGTATGTTTGTGTGTATGTATGTATGTATGTTTGTGTGTATGTATATATATATGTGTATATGTATATATGTATGTACGTATGTATGTATATATGTATGTATGTATGTACGTATGTCTATATATATTTATGTATGTATGTATGTGTGTGTGTATGTATGTGTGTATGTATGTATGTATTTATGTATTTATATATATATATGTATATATGCACGCTAGCTCCACACACTGGAAACGCTTGCCCACTTGCTGGACACGCTGTTCCATACATTGGACACGCTGGACCACTCATTGGACACCTTGCCCCACTCACTGGCCACTCTGACCCACTTCTCTAATTAGCTACAGCTCTGACTGAGGTTCCTGATCTATCGCTAACCTTATTAAATAGGTGGTTTCAGTGGCAGGTCTCACTTTTTAAACAGGTCAATTGCTCGACATAATAGCAAATTAGCAAAATAAACACGTGTAAGGGAGTTGTTAATGGGTGAGTGACGTACCATCTCATCAAATGCTAGAAGATTTATCTCTCCTTTTCGATACATGTTTTCACACGTTTCACTATGTTTTCTGATACACGCCTAATGTGTATATGTCGAAATTGTGTATTGGAGTCGTGATGATTGCCCGGAGATCTTGAATGGTTTGTGGTCTGTATTTTAAATTCGACAGTTAAAATTTTCCCACAAGAAATAATCCGTTGACTTCAATTCTGGTGACTTGGAGGGCTACAGGTTTTTGGAAATAGTATGATCCATGAAGAATAGTTTGATGAGATACATGGACTCATTGAAGGTGCTCCGTGTGGCAACGTCCTGCTGATAGTACCCCTGTTTATCCACGGAGACCATGAAAATGTTCCTTTGCGAATCAATGTTCACTGTTCACGGTCACTTCAAGGAATATTGCTCTCAGTGGAAGGTGCACACTTTTTTAAAAATGAAATGGTGTTTCGTAGATCCCTTGAGGGTTTTATGAAGACCAAATTCTCGTGTTTTAGGAATTCACACACCCTGGGAGATAGAACTACTCTTCTTATGGTTGGTCACGTCATCGTCAAAATTCCAGGGTTTCTTGCCACAAAGTTGAGAAATCAGTTTCAATAACGTACATGATTTATGTGGTTGGGCCCCATAAACTGGTGTACAGCTGTTACTATGCTTTGCCTAATTTTTGACTGCTTAGCTGATCTTTATCCTGTGATCATCGGTGTAAATATTTCCGGGTGGTGAGAGAGATAATCACACTCGAAAATCTTCTGCACACTGCGGCACTTTTGAAGGCAAGTTGTGCTTCCCTTTCTCACTGAGTAATGAGCCTGTTTCTTCTAGCTTTACCATGAGTCTTAGAATCGTCTTTCAGTCAGGGCCATCACGAACAACTTACTAGTGTCGGTAAGCCCTTTGATTTACAGTACCAGAATTGATAGGTCAGTAGTTCTTCACGATAAAAACGTGCTACTTCACTGTGTACATCATCGCGAATGCTGACGAGATAACGCGGGAAGAGCAGATAAAGACAAGACCATCGTCATATGCATCTGCCATCTGCACAATAACTTCTACATTTTGTGAACCATTTGATTATAATTGATATCTAGTCAAGACCACGGCTACAAAGTTATAACCAATTAAAATGAGGGACTTACCAATGAAACAACCTGTATATAGAGGTCAGAGCTAAGAGTATGGAGTTCTTCATTTCTAGATTATTTAGCTAGAATAAAGGTAAATAAAAGAGACGCGCACCGGTCCCTGTGTCAGATACTAATATCTTCACAATATGATGTTTAATTGGCAATAATTGTCATTAACAAATATAATAGCTTGGTTATTTAATCTCTTATATATATTCAATATATATACTGTAAGAGAATAATTATTTTTAGGCTTATTCTGGTATGAGGTTAAGCCACGATTGTACATTTCCTTGGAAGTTAAGAGTATTGGGTTGCTATCCTACTGAGAAGGGCATTTAGCTCATATAGCTTGCATCTTGTTGACGAGCGAGCACGGTGCGACCGATGGACCATCCTGGCTGGTGAAATTCGAGATCAGCAAGTTTGGTGTGTGAGAATAACACAGGTTGTGGATTGTTGGAAGCCATGCTGAGTGGGGTTGGATACCGGGCACCCAGACAAAACCAGTGGCCTTGCATAGTTTTGTCCGAAGTAGAGTAGGGACGTTACAATACATAGTATATATGCTCCACTATCAATATAAAATTCAGATTTTCCCCAAATAATGAACAGTTGCTTAATCTCTGATCAACAAAATATTACTTGGAGAAGTGCAATCTTAAAACTCACGAGTGTTTAATGAGCTTTTTTGAGATAAAGTTAAAATTGTAGAGGGATGCTGATTATGATATAGTAGATTGTGTTTCATGTCCTACCGCGCAACATATTGAGTCTTATGAATGTTTCTGCAACAAAATACGTCATACTAAAATAACCCTATAATCCGCTTAGTCTGTAATTACAAAATTTAATAACGAGATGTTACAAACACATCATACTAATTAGTCTCACCCAATCTAATATAATTATATTCAAAATGTATAATATCCTTGGTAAATTAGTTGAAATGAAATTAAGTTTATTTACTACGTGGATCTATAAATTCTTTAATTAAATGCTCAAAATGTATTTTTTGATAAATCTTTTTTGGGTTTTAATTATTTAGTAATTTTTTGTTAACTGTATAGTAATATAAATATGGGATTCTTGTGTGATTATTCTTGGTTAACCATCTTTTGAGGGTAACAGTAAGAAATTAAAATAGAAATAAAAGTAAAGTTATTTATCAGATACGGGTTAGTAAGAGAATAAGTTTTACTGGTATCATTTCCTTTTACAAATGTGCCGGGAAGCCTTGAAACTCTCACGAAGTAAAGCCCACTTATCCCTGTACATGGTTTTCTCTCTCGTTCTAAATCCTACCTTCACTCACCCCCTATCACCCTCACCTCCTAAAGCAGTAAAGTCTACCCCTGGGATAGATACTCAAGTCTCGGTATTTTACTGGTTCCCAGCATCGCACACTCGTTCTTTCTTTCCAATTCATAGATATGTTCAATCGGATAACTCACTCATTCTTTACATTGGTTCATTTATTTCCAAATAATATACTATATTATAGTTAAAAACTATTTTCATTTATTAGTCAAGGGTGTTGAGAAAGTCTTTTGTTACTGTTTGATAATTTTCTAAAAAATAATAAAACAAAATTATTTAAATCTTATGTTAAGGCAGTAACATTTATCAGATAGTCTCTAGAAATGAATGGCAAGTTGCAACCCACAGATTTTCTCTCTCCGTTATTTAGATTATACCTATAACTTTTAATTAGATGTGAAACGAAATAATAGATATTGGTAATTGAAACAAAGAACATCGCATTTCACCAAAGAGCATACATAAAATAGTTTAGACTCTTACATAAATACAAGCTTAGTACAAATTAAAAATACGGACTCAATATTTTATAAAACTAAAAATATTTAACATATTGACACTCACGGCGCATCTTTTTAAAGGGAAACTCTGGAATTGTGTTATAGAAACTTACATTTATCCAATATGAGCACTCTTTGTAACATGGCATATCTTCATCAACTACAGCAATAACTGTTGTTTTATATCAACCAAATTAATAGGAAGGGGAGGAACGAATACCTAAACAAGTCGGTAACATGAAGTTATTATCTCCATATGCTCATTATTTGGTGTATATGTTTCATGTTACTAGCATCTTTAAGTTGATGTAACAAACTTCTAGAGCTTCCCTACAAAGTGATGTATCGTCAGTGTAAATATCTTAAATAGTTTTGGGTTTATAAAATGTTGAAACTATTTTTAATTTGTAATAACAAGGCCTTTGATTTTCATAACATGTCATCTTTTTATTGGTATCAGATACAATGCTTGTAAGTACATGCGTTCTGTTCATAATCACCTGGTCTAAAAATATAAATTGTATAGGTCATTATTTTGTCATTTTTTGTCATTTGGGAATTTTAAGTTATATCTTCTTAGTTAGCATCATTTTAGAGTCAATATTAGGTGTTAATAGGTCATTTTAAGGCATTGTTGAATATATATATATTTAAATACTATCTATATTTTATAAATCCATAAACGATTACAACCCTCAGTTGGCTTAGTGAGAAGATAATGTAGGCCATGTACATTGTCTTCCCTTTGCTTGTCTGGTTGTAAAACACACATTCCTGGAGACACTGCACCTAGGCAAGGCCACACTAGATATACAGGCCTCAAGGACCCCATTTCCACTACCACATCACTAGAAACGTCCAACCTGAGCAGCAGGCACTGACAGCCAGTCTGATAACGTGGTGACATTGCAATGTTTACACTCCTTATTTGGATTCCTCTTTCAAGTAATGCCCACGCTGTGTTGGGTTCCCGGTTCTACAATTCCAAACACTCACGAGTATCGGCATTTCAAATTACTAATGACGAGGTTTTATAATAAAAATGGCTCTTAGCTATTCAGCACGCAGATTTTGTACCAAGCAATCTTTCCGTCGTGTATAAAATAATTCGATTAACATTTTGCTATCCAAGAAGACTCTGCAAAAAAAAAAAATCTAATGGATCAATTTTGACCATTTAAAATTCACAAAATAAGCTATTCCAACATATTTTGAGAACGTTCCGGTTTATTTTTCTAAAATGTTCCTGCTCTTCTGAAAGACCCAGCTATAAGGCAAGAGGGATTTAAAAACGTCATGAAGAAAGAACACAGACCAAAGAACGGGAAGCTTGCATAAATGATTTTGACGACCTCAAGTGCAATTTCGGTAAGAAATGTAAATTGAACATTGACAATGTTTACACAAAAGTGAATCATGTAATACATATATTTTAAAAATTAGCATGACAACAAGATTTACCAACATTATTTGTCACTTTAGCAGTATATTTATTTATATATTTATAGATATAAATAAATATATGTAAATAAGATAATAAAACATGACATTGTCCATATATCAGGGCTATCATTAATTACAATTTCTGAAGAAGGAAAAATTGACAAATGGTTTAAGCTACACACTGTGTGTCAGTTTCTTTTCGAATCTAATTCTGATGTTAAAGTGAGTTTTCACGATATTATTTATTTATTATTTATATTATTATTTTAATATTTATTTTATAACAAGCCTATCCATTTATCGGGTCTCATTTAAGTGTTATCAGAAATATAGCTTCAATAAAAACCTATCTGTTAAGTCCAAGATATTGATTTAATTTTATATTACCCACTAAATATCTAAAATGTATCTAACACAAGAAGCAACATAATAAAATAAAAGTAAAATAATTAAGTATTAAATAATAGCATGTGCTTTCGACCGTATTATTTTCCTAATTTACAATCTAATATCGTTATTGTTCCTAAATATTATTAAAACTCACTAACCCTGTCAAATGATATGTTGCTCGAAATAATCTCAAAATTAATATCCAAAATCTGTGTTCTCTGTCTGATAATAAACTTGGTATTTACAGACCTATTTGCTTACTAGCCTCTAGTAAAATATGTTCAATTCTTGCAAGAGTTATATCATCATCCAGCAAAATTGAATCATATACTAATAGCTGCAATGTAGCGTTCAATGCCAACCATTCCCTACTCTCTTACAGTACCATAATGGCATACTTTAAGTCTTGATTATAAAGTATTGGGGAGAGAGTATATCCTTGATTCAAGCCATTATGTATTTCGAAAGTATCTGATATGTGACATCCACCCTTGCCCTTACCAAATTAACATTAAACATTTTATGGCTGTCCCGAAATTAATTAAAATTTCCTATAATTGGTTTCTTTTAACTGATGTTTAATTGACGATGCGTAATCTTGTAATCCCAATTATTTTCCTAATGTTTACCGAAAAGTAGTAATAATAATAATAATAATAATAATAAACACAATAAGTGTTAAAGTGTATATAATTTTTATACCTTGATAAGTGTTCAATTTAATTGCTGTCATCATCTCCAGTGGATAAAATATGGCTATTTGGAGCTCCAAAAGACCTTTACTAATATTTAAGAGTTGAATGGCCTTTAGGGATTACCTCTAAAGTACATTTATTCACAATAAAATAGAACTACGAGATCTCAATTTGTAGTGTAACCGTGAGCTTGTCACGCTCATTATCAGAATAGTTACAACTACATTCAATAACTATATGATTTGCTTTTATAAATACCTTTTTCTTTACTTTTTGAAGTGCTATGCATTGCAAATCATTTATAAAAGTATGGTAAAATTATGATAATAAGTTTTGTAATGCAGGTATATCAAAGTATAGATATACCTGTTATAATTTATTAATAAATTATTATAAAAATAGCAAATCTATACCCCCTTAACTGTTTTCAATCGCTTTTTGAGAGTTAGCCAAACTAGTTAAGCATTCTTGTATCAGTTAATAAGTATTTTATGATATATATAGACCATTCTTCAGATTTGTTATCGAATGACGATAAGATCCAAGTCTATCAGGTATTCCCCTTACTGGTCACACAAGCAAAGGAAGAATGAGTGTGAGATCTTATTGAGTGGTGGCTAGTCCAGTGTACATTCAACATAAATCTTAAGGAGTCGGACGGCTATTACGATCCAATCACCCGTGAATTAATCAAGTTCCACAGCAAGTTCATAAAAGCGTCTTTCTTCGACCTGCTGTTTCATGACTGTTCACCACACCCAATTTCGCTGGTATAGGCTTTCCCCATCCCCCCCTTTATCGTCTTTCCTTACCTTATTATCCTCCATAACAAAGCTTGTCGGCCGTGTCCACCCCTGTAAATACTGTTTAATACAAAGCATCCGCAGGTGGGAAGACTGTCAATAGAATGTAGAGTCAGGAAGACAGAGAATAGATCGAAGATTGGATAAGACCTGAAGAGAGAATTAAATTGTATTTATAAGAGTGAGGAGAGGAAGCTATGACACAATGATAAATGGATTCACTTTAACAATTGTTTCATTTACCAATGCCAAGATACAATTTAAGAATTTTTATTTAGTAGCTTCTAAATTTTTATTCAAATCCACAGGCTGTTGAAACCTTGGAGTGCATGTGTATGTATATATACATCATATATATTATAAATACATAATACATCATATTAAAATACAAGAATAAAAATAATGTGATTTGATCAATAATATTACTATTTCGTGATCGATTATATATAATAATTTAATTTTAAAACCAAAGAGTGCAGTGTCAATGTAATTTATAAAATATTTATGACATACTGGAATATTATAGTATTCATTCATGTTTAAATTAAGTATAGAAAACATTATGCATATGTGTTACTATACTTTGTTGATGTAAATGTGACTAAAAAAAATGTTCAAAACCTAAATATAGCCCAGATATAATTACAGTTTGTGTGTATGTTAAAAATGTAGATACACACAATACCATTGTACCAGTTTGTGTGTATGTACTGACCTCAGTACCGAGCACCATGACATCTATAAGCAGCTTTTACTAGAGCAACCAAATTTAAAACAATAATTTCCCAAATAACTCCACCGGGCCTTTAAATATAAAATTTTATAACTCCTCATATAATTATTCATTAGTCTGATCGCCAAACCCTTCCTTCACCTCTGACAAGACGTGTATTAATCACAACTTGTGAATGTGGTAAATGCCAGGCCTCCACCGTGGTTCGGATCCCACGTTAAACTGTGGGTCCTCCAATTCATCTCACAATCACACTACCGTTACACATTAGCGTAAATGCATACAACCCGAATAGGTAGTAAGACGCGGTGCTAATAATAATAATAATAATAATAATAATTATTATTATTATTATTATTATTATTATAATTATTATTATTAATTAATCTTAGATAGTTAGAGTAACTGATTTTATTTGAATGAGCCGATTGTGTTTTCGAGCTACTTGGTTTTTGTTTGATTATGTTTATGTATTCCAGAAAACACTTTAAAAGATTAATTTTTTTCGGTTATAAGCGTTGTTCGAAGTTGTCCATATATTGAATAATTCTTAAACTCGAAGCAAAGTTTGTAGATATATAATATATAAGGGATAAAAATGTGTGTATTTATATCTATTTGTTTAATGTGACGGTACAAAATTTATAAAATTCATCTCGGAATTTTACAGCAAAAGTTATTTTACTGATCTTTGCACTAGATATATATTCATTGGCTATATTGTTCATGTTTAAGGAATTAGTCTCCTCTTGGCTAACTTTCACCATAGCACGATGGTTTATTCTATGATTCCCGTGTACGCATCGATTTCATTGAGAACTGGATGGTATAATTCCTTTGAGGTGATGAATAGAAGAACAACTCCATGGCATGTATAATCTATTCTGTAAGGAGTCCTTCTTCTTCCTGTGCAAGACTTAGATTTTCTGAGTTGAATTTATGTCATCCCAGGAAGATTTAGTGTTCTGAAATTATCAGGAAGTCAAGAAACGTAGAAATGATTTCTTGGGCCTTCTGAAAATTTGAAAAGCAAGGAAATATGTAATAAAATTTGAGAGTTTACATTTGAATAATAAACCAATGGCATTGGCACCACCATATCATTTTTCTGATCATGTTAATTCTTCCATGAAGCTTACGAATTCGTTGTAATTGTAGTGGAAAGACAAAAGAGATTGATATTGAACTGACCAACTGATTAGGAAAATGGAACGCAGATTCTTAGATGGCCAACCTTCACTGACCTTACTTTTATGGATTTTGAGGAAGCCCTACTTTTTGTAGAGCTTTGGACAACATCTATTATGTCTTGTACCAGGATAAGTGCGTTGTGGCATGAGTTAATTTCCTTTCCCTTGTCCTGCACAGTAATACCCAAAAAAGGAGCTATGCAATGCACAAAGACTTCTCTCAGATCTTTCTTTTCCCTATGATATTATATGTCTCACTAAAATCTCTTCATTGTCTGAGCGCCACCAAAGTAATCGAATCTTCAGTTAGTGACCGATAAATTGAATCTATCAAGAACATACACGATTATATAAAACATTTTCTAAGACATTGGATCCATTGTCTCATAGAAACCCAGAAATATTTCTTGTGTTCCAGGATTCCCCGTGACAGTTCTGAAGCAGACAGAACTTTTTCATGAACAGATATATCAGATGTTTTTTCCACGATGATTGCTTAGGGTTCGGCATAAATAGTCCGAGAAGTCTAAGTATGTGTCACGTGATGGTTGATGTTCTCCAAAATCTTGTTGCAAATTTCATGAGAACACTTTTCAAAGTAAACCTGATCCATCTATTTCCTTAAAATTTGTCAGACTTTGCATTGCAGCACCCAAATTTCAACAAAGTTGTTGAATTAACAATTTGCTTAAGAATTGTGAGTTCTTGTATGGCCAGAAGTGTATGGTTGGCCGTATCTGAGTAATTAAGGGAGACCTTTATCCTGTACTCTTATTCGAAATAAAATAAATATTATATAATAGCTCACGCAAAACATAGTTAATGATAAAATCAATACAGTATTAACAAATTTGCACTTTGATATTTAACTGAACTAAGCTAGCGCTGGCTGAATACTCTAGTATATATAAATATTTTAAAGTATTTATGAAAATATTCGAACCTTCTTGGTTGCGCCCGTATATACGTGTGTGTAGCTTACTTTATTCCTAAAGCTTCTACTTTTATTTTTAGGGTTAGTTTATAAGTAAATGATATTTTTATACTTATTCGATTTTGATTTGGTTTGGTCGAAACATTTAATTTATTTTATTTATTATTATCTATTATGTGTTGAATCATTCTTGTTGGCACGCTTTTCGTGTGGTATTAGCTGGGGTGGTTAAAGTGCTGAACTTCGCTAGTTTCCATTATGGGGTCCGTGCAGATAATGCCTTTACTTTTATTCCATCGTTGGTTCCTATTGACTATGTATTAAAAATTTGTATGTTCTAAAGTAATGTTGTACCCCACGGAATGGATTATTATATAAATGTACTATTGATTGCTCTGGCCGTACCTATTGGGAAAAAACCTCCCATAGTACTATTTGGTGTTGATACCCGTTTGCTAGCCATCTACCAATGTGATTAACAAACCTTTCCATATAATTCATTATACAATGTATCTTCAGGAATTTCTTAATATATAATAGTAACTCTAACCTCATAGGATTTACAGTTAACTTTCATTGGTAATTGGTAATTGTAACATTTTGTGATGTTACATCATACCACCCCCCATTCTAATATTCAAGTCATACTACCCACTCCGTATGAAACCACAATATTAATAAACTTCCAGCAATAGTAAGCTTCTCTATTGTAGTCCAATGTATAATCCATCTACAATACTAAGCCATATCAAACAAGAAGAAACTCCTGGCAATCAATAAAATGTCCATGTACTTATCCTTTATATCTTCTGGCTAGAACAACCTTCAAGACTGGACTGTACTCTAAGAATACTAAATTGAAGAGTGGGACGAACAAACCTGGGTGTAACTGCATCCGATGTGCCTAGCGTACGAGTGATTCAGATGGGACTCATGAATGACGCTCACAACATTACCGGAATTACCACTAACCTGCCCCCTGCGGGCAATGCAGAATCTTCCACCAAGACAGCGCGTGATGTGTGTACGTCACTGATGCTCTGGTCAAGAATATATTTTGTCAACAATGGCGGACGTGATGGAGAGAGTCCAGCCAATCCAAGCTTGATCGATGGTGTACGTGCTGATTTTCATCAATCAAAGTGGCTGATGGGACGTCACAGACGTATATGGACAACCTCCCCCCCCTAAACACAAGGTGACTAGAAACATTATTTAAGCTCGGTGATTCTGAAGACGTGTAGACTATTAAATTGGACGCCTTCAGGAGAAGTCATGTCCTAGAATATTGTATTGGACGCCGTCAGGATAAGTCCAGTCCTGGACTTGGACCTTTTCAGGATGTTTTCGTATTTTCTAAATATTTATTTTATCGATATTATTTTATTAAACTGGAACTATGGCTTGTTCAATTTTGAAATTAAAGTAAAGTATTTATTGGAATAAACCTTAAAAGGCAACGTAAACTATTTGCTAAAATTAATATTGTTTATAATACTAAACTTTGTAATGAGACACCTAATTATTTTTGCCACCAATAGGGCGCTAGTGTCAGTGAGGTCACTGAATATATCAGATAGCCATACTTTTTGAACTAATTTTTACTAGAAGTATTTTATTTGAATTTTCTGAATTTAGCTGTTAATGTAAACTCATCTTTTTACGATGTTTTCTTATTTTGAAAAATTTGTAAGTAACGTAAAATTTTGCTGATGGATTTATTTTGACTTTACTTTCCAAATTATTTAATTGAATTTAATTGTGGTTTATCTATATTTCTTTTGTATGCTATAAGTTTTTTATTAACAAGTAGGTATCTTGTTAACGTCCGTAGTTGTGTCTACATTTAATAGTCCCGCGGGAGTTTGACCTATGGTCTGTAAGACTAACTCTTGTGTTTCCCGAAATATCCGTATGATATTAAATTTAACTTCCCTTCTTTCTTTTGTCTGTATTCAATGTAACGTAGCAGACAACTTTCGTACCAATTTTAAAGATGTACATTAGGGTCTTTTTTGTAGTCAATAAATATCTGATTGGACATCTATTCACTATTGTTAAACTGGCATTGTGTTGTTGGATCGAGTGGTTGTCTCTTCCAGACTGACCTAGTTGATTTATGAACACGGTTCATGTTTGGAAACATTCGCATGATAGTACTCAGCATTTGTTTAATATGATTTTCAGCACAACCCCTCATGGATTTTTGAGACCATGTAAATTATTGTTTAAATTGTTATTTTATTAAATAAAACTTTCATATTGTTACCAAATTGTTGCTAATGTCTTTCATCTTGATAATTTTTGTAGCTTACCCCCCCTTTCCTTTTAGTCTAGTGTGGCCGTAGATAAGAGGTAGTAGAGTGGGTGGTAATTGGTAATTATTTCAAGATTTCCCTTTTAGACCCTACCGACAGTAGCCTGGCGCTTGCTCACCAGTTCTGATAGTGAACAGGCTCTTCCAGCCTACTGCCTGTGACCTTGCTGTCTTGGACGCTTAATATTACCCGATTAGCTGCAAGACAATCCTATAGTTTGGACTTGCTATATGTTAACACATCTTGTATTTAACGTAAAGTTTTCCGTGATCCACAATACGTTCTCTTGTTTTCCTGAACTTATATATCACACGTTCAATTGTCAACCAGCATTAATCTTGTATAACTATTGTAATCTTATATCTCATTCATGTTTTTCTATAATACATCTATTTATTGCTAACTTATTTGTCTTACGTAATTAATTATCCAGAATGACAAAAACCTGTTACAATTTCCAGCCTACTGCCTGTGACCTTGCTGTCTTGGACGCTTAATATTACCCGATTAGCTGCAAGACAATCCTATAGTTTGGACTTGCTATATGTTAACACATCTTGTATTTAACGTAAAGTTTTCCGTGATCCACAATACGTTCTCTTGTTTTCCTGAACTTATATATCACACGTTCAATTGTCAACCAGCATTAATCTTGTATAACTATTGTAATCTTATATCTCATTCATGTTTTTCTATAATACATCTATTTATTGCTAACTTATTTGTCTTACGTAATTAATTATCCAGAATGACAAAAACCTGTTACAATATAAAATCTTTATTTTGATATTTGGCCAATTTATTGACCTACTCTAACCTTTACAAACTAGGCCTTGACTAATATTGTACATTTAAGAAGAAACTCCCATGTTTATATGATTAAAGTCTTCACTATGTCTAAACATACATGCCTAATAACTCATAATTTCTCAGACAAATAGTTTTAGATATATTTTGATTTACTTAATTTTGTACAGTGTTAAGTGTTTCTGAAAACAAAACCATAGGCCTAAACACTAAAAAGAGTGATTTATAAGAACACACAAAAACAAGTTGTTCTATGCACATAAACTCTATGGTTAAAGACTAGGTATTACCAATGTAGTTTTTACTTTTATGTTTCAATCAAACTTTAAAATCATTGCCGACACGTACAGGATGCAGAAATATAGCGGCATACACAATCAAGTGTTATGAACTAGACATATAGTACGTACGAATATTTCAAGACAACCTTTATGAAACCAGTGACAAGATTATTCAATATTACTATATTATTTTCAAGTACCTACATCGAGACTGAAAAATCACTTCGCTCTCGTCAAAAGATGTTGAATAGCTCAAGAAAAGGTGTAGTTATAAAATAATATGTGCCTATGTTTCTTCAGTCCTCTGGGCGGAAATTGGTACAGGTGTACCAAAAGACTTTCATTAGTGTTTAAAGAATATACAAGTTTCGTGTGCAGAATGTTGCAAATGAATGCATTAGAAATGTTAGATCTCCTCGTGAAAAGCGCAGAGGAGTTCACAGAACAAATCTATACTAGACAAGGAGACAGAGTGTTAAGGTTTTCATTAACGCACTCCAGCCTCTTGAATAACATTAATAACGAGGTAATACTAACAATCAATATCTAAGCAGTGATTCAAGTAAAAAGCCTATTTGGAGGGAATGTAAACGCTAGCTTAGAAGTGATCATGAAATTATAATATATCTATTTTTGGACAGTATTTGACTAAACTACCATATCAGTTTTGCCACCCCAACCACAGATCAATGTTCATGCTGCTTTTAATTAAAAGAACGAATAAAATGAGAACAAAATCAACGTCATAAGAAAGGGCTTATGACAGAGTTAGGAATCCACAAGCTTAGCGATAAGCGTTTTATAAAATGCTTCAAAAAGAAGAAGGAAGTGAAATTACATTTGGTTTTGATTGCCAGAAGAACATGATATTGCCGAAAATACCAGATCACTCGGCATATTATATCTGCAAGTTTTATGTTTATATTCTTACAATCTGTAAGGGAACTTTAAAGTCAGCCAAAACGAAGAAAATAAGTTTACATATGCATGGATGTAGTTGGACTATCACAAAGTTCAACGAAATTGTATCATGTATTATCACTAATTACAAAACACAGCTTTTATTCCTAACCACCAAACAGTAAAAATGTTTGCAAATGGGTTTGGTGGTTAAAAGAAATAGCATAATGATCGGGATGATAGCTATGTTGTTGAAATGTGATTCACCAATTCACATTACCTCAGTCCACCTAATATTTCCTGTAATAGAACATTCTTATATATGCCTGAAAATTGAGTATTCCGCCATATTGAGAAAGATGTTTTAAGGAAAGAAGTAATTATTCAACCAGAAGGATATTATGACATTTTTGAAACTGTTGGTAAAGTAATCTGAGCAACAGAACTGGTAAATATATTTAACTGGAAGGCTGAAGTTCCAGAAATATTTTAATCCCCGGCACTAAGGCATTTTAAATAAGCACCAATAACAAATTTATCCTAAATAAATCTCCCCTAGGCACTGTTTAACTTAGAGGTGAATGCTTTTATTTCAGTGATGTGTGTACAGCTAAAGGTGTTTGTAAGTGTAACAAATCTCACCAACATGATTAATTGTAAAATCGATTGATTCAACGAATATAAAATTTTTTAGAGTAACTTACGTAAGTAAATTCTAGAAAATTTGAACTTTTCAAAAACACATTTTAGTATTTAGCTAAGAATATGTATCTATGAATTGTGATGAATTATAAATATGAGTATATAATTCTATTTTTACAAAATAAATTCAGGAGAGCTTAAATTAATTTTTGAAAATTTGGAATTAAAAAACCTGTTTTGATCAATTTGGTATTAAAATCTCTACGTAAAGAGTGTGTATTTGGATTAGCCAGAAGGTGTGCCTTTTTATCAGAAGAAAACCTACCTATGGAAGTTTATAAAGCATTTTTTTCCCAAGCAATTAGAGTTAAGAAAGTGTGCACCATTGTGTCGTATCATTAATATGGATGATTTCAGGACAAAGATTTGCTATTTAGATCAAAATAAATTAAAACGCTTGGAAACATATTAATTTATTCTAAGTAAACTATGTATAGCTATTTATTTTGATAAACCGTTATTAATTTAAAAACCTAATGTATATATTTGGCTAGTGGTTAAAAAAGATGGGGTTTTCTCTAATTATAGAATCTAAGCCATACTAATAACAGCTTTAAATTTAACACTTTGTGAATTTCACCTTGTAAATGGAATACATCATGTTTGGGAGGTAAATTAATATGGAATTATTTTAGAAGCCATTATTGATTTTTAAAATAATCCAAAGCTATGGTCAACCAAATATGCCATATTTTTAATATAAGCATATATTTGAATATTTTTTCATCAAATTAATGTATTAAAATGGCCTTGGAAGTAAAGGCTTAGCCGAGGTGCATAGGCAGTCACAAAAGTATATCTAAGTGCATATGGTTTGTTTCGCGGGGTCAGAAAAGTATGTCTAGGTGCACACCCCTTTCGACACCCCTTTTGTCTTAAGCCAGTCAACATGAGCTTGGAGGTAGGTAAACAATCAACCCTTTCTCTTGGGGATTACCTCCCTCCCCCAGCCCCTGGTATTTATAACAGGTTTCTATGGTTAGGTTAGGTTAGGTTGAAATTTGAATCACAGGAGATAAAAAAATAAAGTATTGCCTTAGCACAGAATGAGTAGCTGGTCTTACCAATTGTCTCCCCAGTAGGTTCATATTACCACTATGTTACGCGACACACCTATCGCTCTTACATTGTTCCTGTGTTATGTAAATAACACAAGGGATTAGGCAGGGAGTCTGTGCACCTCGGCAACCTTCAAGTATGACCAGGGCAGTCGCTTCAAACACCCTTCAGCATTCCTTTGACAGTATGTGCACTTAGGTGCTATCCGGATCTAAATAAATTAAATTATAATTTTAATCAAAACCTAATAAAATAACAGTACTCCCTTTATATCAATATTTATGTACATAATTATTTTTATGTAATTTATATTTCCTGAACAAAGGTGATAAGTGCACGCGTATTTAATAAAACAACAACTGGCCATTTATGTTGGGGAGAGGGGGCGTGCCATGTACTGGGTTTGATAGAAAAACATGTTTCTCTCTTTGGTTTACAAACTCATACATCATATTTGTAGTAAAAGGAAGTAAATGATTATTAAATTCATATTTATTGTATTAAAAAAAGGAACATAGCTAAAAGATGTTATGTTAATTAAAGATGTTGATTTAGGTTCCGAGGTACATGCTAGGAATCGGGATAAATAGTGTAAATAATAAATAAACATAATATTATATTCATACGTAAAATATTTAAAAAATATTATAATCTATTTTGTGCAATATTTACTTACTTTTCGGAAAATTAACTTGTGTATATTAATTAAATATAATGGGGATTCTCTAGCTTAAATAATAATTCACGTGTAAGGACTGTGGTACCTATTTTAGAAATTAAAAGCCCCCCTCCCCCTACCCGCAGCCAGGATTAAAACCTTGACCTTACCACCAAAGAACATACAGGCTATTTATTACAAGAGCGGTGTCTTAGACCATGCAACCACCGATGTTGTTAAATTCATAATTGGAACTATAAATATAAACCAAATAATATATTGGTTTAAAAATAATTTGCACCTGAATTCCTAGCTTAACCCATTTCGTATTTACCGGCTAGAAGTAGCAATGTTTTGTGATGTAACCCACTTTAATTAGAAAGATGGAAATTGTTATGAGTGTCTATGAATGTTAAGGTAAACTTATTTCAAAGCCTTTTGGTTTTAAAATGATAGGAATTGTGAATAATGAGCTGGTATTCATATTTTAAAAAATAACTTCATCTTGCATTAACTTCCGGCTCCACAATAGTTTGGAAAGGGTTTGAATACTATAAAGGTGGGTGATGGGTTCTGGGAGGGGTGAGGGAGAATGGGGGAGGGGTTGTAGTAGAGATAGAGTTTACTTTACAGGTACCTTGGCCCAACTCACTCTATTATAAGACACCATAATACGCATTTAGCAACATTCAAGACTTCTTCAAATGACGTAGCATTAGTGATTTAGTATCAATAAAACACGTATGCCTTTATTGAAACAATTTTAATTTAATTTGTATTTAAATGCACTTAAAATTACAAAGATTATCAAAACAAATATATATATATATATATATAGATTAAATTTACAAAGATGCTATATTTATAAATATGTGTATCAATTCATATGTAACTAACGTTTTTAAAACAGTATGTATAAAAAGTAACTTTATTAATGGAAATTAGGGTTAATTTACATAATTGCATTAATTGACTCGCTTTCCTTGTACTCGAGTCATAATATCTTGTTATTAATTTCGAAGTACGGATTCATTTTACTTTACTTCTCAGCTACATCGTGAGTTGTTGTTTGTAAATATGTACAAAACGTTTGCGAATAATCAATATATTCCAATTTTAGCTTTAGGTAAACTTTGGACATTTGACAAATATCATAGTTAATATCAACATTTGACAATAATATGACAGCAACAACTCGGTATTATTTATTCACATACATAAAAAGTACTGGTACCAAATTTTGTTTTATATAAAAACTTTCACAAATGTATTAATAATAATTAAAATTGAAATATGTTTTCAATTGACCTCTTTCAAACCAATGTGTAGACCTACAAACGTATCACACCGAATGTGTAAAATCCATGATTCCCGGTTGGATATTCTCTGAATCTGTGTACAACATTATAAAGCAAATGATGCTGAGGTCATGCTCGTATTACTACATATGGTACCATTAAATAATAATTGCCTGAGATAACAAGCGAGGGAACGAGGTGTGAAGTGAAGGTAATAGCCCCGGGCAATCAATACAAACATAAAAAGTTTCGTTGCTGTCGAGTGGTGCACATACCCCAGTAAAAATAACGTGGGGGCTAGGCAGGACAAAACTAAAAAAGAGAAGCAATTAACTTTTTTACTAGTGAAAATTGTACGAAATAATTATCTTGCTGGACCATATAATATAATGATGTGTTTCTTAATTTATTCGGACTACATCCTTTGGCGCAAAATGAGAGAGAGATTAATAAGATGCAATATAACATTTTTAACAATAATTATTAATTAGACTCTCAGTAGTTGGTATCATTAAAATGAAGGGTATTAAATGATTACTGATTTAAAAATTGGTTTGACTCACTCAAAATAAACTAGTCCCATAATACTGACAAAAACAACAGTAGCTTAAAGAAGTCGTCAAGTCTTGCAAACTTATTTAAAGTTAATACATACAAACATATCCTTTGCATTGGTCTTATGTTAAAGGGTTCGATAAAGGTTTTCATGGAGCTACTGGTACGTATTCCTCATGTAAACTGACAATAATATTTATTTGAGTATTTGTAATCATACTTTAATACATACATAGATACATTTAAAATTTTTATGGTTAAAACAAGGAATCTTAACTTATTACTTTACAAATTAGAACCTTAATGTAAGAAAACGAGCTTATTTTTGATCAACTATTAATGAAAAATATTCTGTGTCACTTGTATTAGTGTTTTTGTAGATAGACGTAATATTAAAAGACACAACGTTTTAATTATAATAAACACCATTATGAGACTAACCAATTCTTATTGAGTGTAAATTAAAACCTTGTACAGGACGTAGCTCTGAGATGTATAAACATTTTTTGTATTCCTGTAGGATATTTTAATCTTATAAACACGCGTATTGGCAGTTATTTGTTTTCCTATCATTTTTGTACCATATAAGAATAAATTATATTAATAATATTTTACAAATTTGGCTAACCACCAACCCCGGCATCACAAACACTAAAGCTTGAATCACATGTTTGCCGAGAATAAAAATTAGAATCTTCCTCAGTGGCGCAGCAATTCACTCTCTGTATGTTGACCCATGATGCATTGCAAGGCTAACTTAAAACAACCGATTATCAACATATTTTATTTTATAGCAGATAAACATATATTCTAGATCATTCTCCGGTTGGATGTTTTCAAATTATAATGCTGTGTCGTGGCACAATCCAATGCATCGATGTACGTACAAGCGGTATTTTTAAAAGCTCCTCATAAAGGCCCACGGAGCTGTTTGCTATCTTCTGGCTGTAGAGCGTATACGTTGTCAACTGCGCGATTTTACGTTTATTAATTACATTTTAGATGTCAAAAACTTATATTTTTTATTAAAAGAAGAATTTTAAATACAATGAATATCTACTAAAATTTCTAGTCATTGTCCATTCTTTACAGTTTCAGTCCATATCCAAATAGTTACTGGCAATCTCAATTGGTATATGAGATATGTGACTTGTGATCATCAAGTAGCATCAATACTGAAAACGTTACACTCTATTCCAGTAGATATGAGTGAAAAACGTCATCATTTTATTCGAAGAATACTTCCATTGTCATCAAATCATCATCACATCTGGCAATGCCCTAGTAAGAAGGAAACTAGTTAGATCTCTTTGGGAAATTGTTTGATAAACATACACAATCATTGGACTGAAGTAAACAACATATTTAGTGGAAAATGTAAGTAAAACTGTCATGTTCCTTTGGATGACCCATGTTCAATAGAGTAAAGATATTCTACTCCTTTTTGTGCCAAAACTTGACCAGTTTGGTGGATGTATTGGAAAAACTGTCTCATCACCATCAATATTTTTAGATGGATCACTTATTGCGTCTTCAGTTTTTTATTTTATATACACTCGTAAAATAAAGAACCACTTTCAAATATCATCTTCAGAAATACACGAACATGAAACCGTTATAACTTAACTGGTCTTTTCTACTAGGTCAGGGTGACGTCCGAGAAAATCCTGAAAATAAAAATATTATCAACTACAAACCAATATTTTAGAAGACTGACTTGGTTAATTCGAGGATATTTCAAAGTATTTTGTTTGGCTACTCGTTGATTATTCCATGCTTAATAGATATACCAAGAAACTGTCTTTTTGACCATGGAGTTATTTCAAAACAAATACTATTAAATATAAATTATGTGATCTTTCCACCCAACCTTATATAAAAGTATTCTAACAACATTAAAAATGATAGTGCCTCAAGCCATCCATCAAAAAAACTATCATCCTTGGATATATTTGACTTTGGATGTGCTTTTAAATATTTTTGTGCACATTAAATGATTACTTCTTTATTTCTGGGATAAACCGTTCTTGTTAGATCATGTATATTCCTGAGCAAACCAGTAAAATGATTCCAAAACATCTTTCGATAACTACAACATTAACGAATTACATATAGTCAAACATGAATTCGTTTCTATAGTTTGTAATTGAAAGGGAATATTAATTTGTGTAAATACTTACTACTCAGACTAAACTAACTCATGTGCAATATTCTTCATCAGTAAGAACGGGAGAAATTCCCAATATATTCTTTCTCAGTAAGAACGGGAGAGAGTTCTAATATATTCATCATCAGTAAGAACGAGAGATTGTCCCAATATATACTTCATCAGTAAGAATGGGAGAGAGTCCCAATATATTCTTCATCAGTAAGAACGGGAGAGAGTCCCAATATATACTTCATCAGTAAGAACGGGATAGTGTCCAAATAAATACTTCATCAGTAAGAACGGGAGAGAGTCCCAATATATAATTCATCAGTAAGAATGGGAGAGAGTCTCAATATATTCTTCATCAGCAAGAACGGGATAGTGTCCAAATATATACATCAGTAAGAACGGGAGAGAGTCCCAATATATTCTTCGTCAGTAAGAACGGGATAGTGTCCAAATAAATACTTTATCAGTAAGAACGGGAGAGAGTCCCAATATATACTTCATCAGTAAGAACGGGAGAGAGTCCCAATATATAATTCATCAGCAAGAACGGGATAGTGTCCAAATATATACATCAGTAAGAACGGGAGAGAGTCCCAATATATTCTTCATCAATAAGAATGGGAGAGAGTCCCAATATATTCTTCGTCAGTAAGAACGGGATAGTGTCCAAATAAATACTTTTTCAGTAAGAACGGGAGAGAGTCCCAATATATACTTCATCAGTAAGAACGGGAGAGATGTCGAAAATATTCTTCATCAGTAATAACGATAGAGAGTCCCAATGTTTTCTTAATCATAAAGAACGGGAGAGTCCCAATATATTCATCATAAGTAATAACTTGAGAAGGTCCCAATATATTCTTCATCAATAAAAACGGGAGAAAGTCCGAAAGTTTTCTTCTTATAACAAACGGGAGAAGGTCCGAATATATTCTTCATCTTTAAGAATGGGAGAGAGTCCGAATGTTATCTTCATTACGAAGAACGGGAGAGATCCCCAATATATTCTTAATCAGTAAGAACGGGAGAGATTCTGATTGTATTTTTCATCAGTAAGAAGGGGAAAGATTCCGAATATATTCATCATCAGTAAGAACGGGAGAAAATCCCAATACATTCTTCATCAGTAAGAACGGGAAGGAGCCCAAATGTTTTCTTCATCAGAAAGAGAGGGAGAGAGTCCGAATGTTTTCTTCATCAGTAGGAATGAGAGAGAGTCCGAATGTTTTCACCATCAGTAAGAACGGGAGAGGGTGTCCGAATGTTTTCTTCATCAGTAAGAATGGGAGAGAGCCCGAATATAATCTTAATCTGTAAGATCGGGAGAGAATCTCAATATATTCTTCATCAGTAAGAACGGGAGAGGGTCCAAATATATTTTTATATAATAAGAACAGAGGAGAATCCAAATATATTCTTCATCAATAAGAATAGGAGAGAGTTCGAATGATTTCTTCATCAGTAAGAACGGGAGAGAGTCCCAATATATTCTTCATCAGCAAGAAACGGAGAGAGTCCCAATATATTCTTTAATAAGAACAGGAGAGAGTTCGAATATATTATTAATCAATAAAAACTTGAGAGAGTCCCAATATATTCTTCATCAGTAAAAAGGGAGAGATTCCCAATATATTATTCCTCAGTAAGAACGGGAGAATGTCCCAATATTTTCCTCATAAGTATATACGAGAGAGAGTCCAAATAGTTTCTTCATCAGTAAGAACGGGAGGGAGTCCAAATATATTCCCTCATAAGTAAGAACGAGAGAGAGTTCTAATATAATCTTCATTAATAAGAACAGGAGAGAGTCCGAATATATTCATCATAAGTAAGAACGGGAGAGACTCCGAATATATTCTTCATTAGGAAGAACTGGAGAGAGTCCCAATATATTATTCATCAGTAAGAACGATATAGAGTTCGAATATATTCTTCATCAGTAAGAACGGGAGAGAGCCCGATTATATTCTTCATCAGTAAGTACGGGAGAGTGTCCGATTATTTTCTTCATCACTGAGAATGGCAGAGAAACCGAATATATTCTTCATCAGTAAGTACGGGAGAGAGTCCCAATATATTCATCTTTAATATGAACAGAAGTGTGTCCCAATATATTCTTCATCATTAATAACGGGAGAGTGTCCCAAAATATTCTTCATCAGTAAGAACGGGAGAGAGTCCGAATATATTCTTCATCAGTAATAACGGGAGAAAGTCCGAATATTTTCTTCATCACTGAGAATGGGAGAGAAACCCAATATATTTTTCATCAGTAAGAACGGGAGAGAGTCCGAATGTTTTCTTAATCAGTAATAACGGTAGAGATTCCCAATATATTCTTCATCAGTAAGAACAGGAGAAAGTCTCAATATATTCTTGATCAATATAATTGGGAGAGAGTCCAAAAGTTTTCATCATAAGTAAAAATGGGAGAGAGTCCGTCTGTTTTCTTCATCAGTAAGAACGGGAGAGAGTCCGAATATATTTTTCATCAGTAAGAACGGGAAAGAGTCGCAATATATTCTTCATCAGTAAAAACCGTATAGAGTCAGAATATATACTTAATCAGAAAGAATGGAAGAGTGTCCGAACATATTCTTTAGCAGTAAGTGCGTATAAACCGAACGGGTAGTAAAATGCGATGCTAATAATAATAATAATTTAGCAGTAAGAACGGGACAAAAAGTCCAAATGTTTTCCTCATCATTAAGAATGGTAGAGATTACGAATATATTCTTCATCAGTAAGAATGGGATAGAGTCCAAATATATACTTCATCATTAAGAACGGGAGGGTGTCCGAATATATTCTTAATCAGTAAGAACGGGAGAGAGTCCGAATATATTCTCCATCAGTAAGAGAGGGATAAAATCTCAATATTTTCTTCAGTAAGAATGGGAGAACGTCCGAATGTTTGGCTTCATCAATAAGAACGGGAGAAACTCCCAATACATTCTTCATGGGTAAGATAGGGAGAGAGTCCCAATATATTCTTCATCAGTAAAAACGGGAGAGAGTCTCAATATATTCTTCATCAACAAGAACGGGAGAGAGTTTCAATATATTCCTCATAAGTAAGAACTGGAGAGACTCCGAATATATTCTTCATCGGGAAGAACTGAAGAGAGTCATAATATATTCATCATCAGTAAGAACGGGAAAGAGTCTCAATATATTCTCGATCATTAAGAACGGGAGAGAGTCTCAATATATTCTTCATCAGTAAGAATGGGAGAGAGTCTCAATATATTCTTCATCAGTAAGAACGGGAGAGAGACCCAATATATTCTTCATCAGTAAGAATGGTAAAGAGTCCCAATATATTCCTCATCATTAAGAACGAGAGGGATTCCGTTGACCTATCAGTTACACTCACTAACGTGGTATTATATAACCTCATATGTTCTCCTTTACATCCCAGTTACACTCACGGACGTGGTATTATATAGCCTCAGACGTTCTCCTTGACCTAACAGTTACACTCCCTGAGATGGTATTATATAGCCTCAAATGATCTCCTTGACCTATCAGTTACACTTACTGACGTGGAAATCTATAGCCTCACACGTCCTTCTTGAGCTATCAGTTACACTCACTGACGTGGTATTATATAGCCTCACACGTCCTCTTTGACCCCCCAGTTACACTCGCTGACGTGGTATTATATAGCCTCAGACGTTCTCCTTGACCTAACAGTTACACTCCCTGAGATGGTATTATATAGCCTCAAATGATCTCCTTGACCTATCAGTTACACTTACTGACGTGGTATTGTATAGCCTCACACGTCCTCCTTGAGCTATCAGTTACACTAACTGACGTGGTATTATATAGCCTCAGACGTTCTCCTTGACCTAACAGTTACACTACCTGAGATGGTATTATATAGCCTCAAATGATTTCCTTGACCTATCAGTTACACTTACTGACGTGGTATTATATAGCCTCACACGTCCTTCTTGAGCTATCAGTTACACTCACTGACGTGGTATTAAATAGCCTCAAAGTTTCTCCTTGAGCTATCATTTACACTCAATGACGTGGTATGATATAGCCTCACACGTCCTTCTTGAGCTATAAGTTACAATTACTGACGTGGTATGATTTAGCCTCACACGTCCTCCTTGAGCTATCAGTTACACTTACTAACGTGGTATTATAAAGCCTCACACGTCCTCCTTGAGCTTTCAGTTATACTTACTGACGTAGTATGATATAGCCTCACACGTCCTTCTTGAGCTATCAGTTACACTTACTGACGTGGTATTATATAGCTTTAAACGTCATCCTTGAGCTATCAGTTACACTCACTGACGTGGAATTATATAGCCTCACACGTCCTTCTTGAGCTATCAGTTACACTCACTGACGTGGTATTATATAGCCTCACACGTCCTCCTTGAGCTATCAGTTACACTTACTGACGTGGTATTATAAAGCCTCACACGTCATCCTTGAGCTATCAGTTACACTCACTGACGTGGTATGATTTAGCCTCACACGTCCTCCTTGAGCTATCAGTTACACTCACTGACGTGGTATTGTATAGCCTCACACGTCCTCCTTGATACTCCCTCGCAGTGTGACTTTAGTCCACAAACATCTTACGGATATTAGCGATAAAATATTGCTATTATTCATGTCTTGTGAAAATAATTTCATTTAAAACCTGAACGCACAAGACGGAATTGTGAATATCTATATTTACTTTGGACTTGTCGTAGTCATAAACTATTTTCTTTTTTCTCTTTCATTTTAATCGCCTCCTTACTCATATTTCTGTGCCAACATTCTAAAATTTCTGTGCTCCTTTGCCGAAACTAGTTTTATTCAAGTGTAAAACAAATTACTAATTTTAAAAGTTTTATTAGTGATTATATTTTAATGAGTTGATAAATAAGTATTAATGATGATGATTTTCCTTTATGTGGTTTTATCTTTGCGTAAATGTCGGTAGTAAAGTTTTGGCTCAATATTTGACTTATTTATTTTATTGAGTGTAGGTAGTTTTATATAGTAGGTTTGATCAAGGGCTAGGGTGTATATTAAAATATAGGAATTAAGTGAGCAATATAGCACTTATCAAGCACTTGTTACTACTCACCTTAAATTACAGTACAGAGCTTATCAAACTCGTGGTCGCCAGATATTTCCCACTTGAAACATGTTTTACATTTAAAACTTACTAAGCTATACAAGGTGTGTCTTGTGGCAACAGCTATACACAATCATTGGCTTATTTTAACAAAACGCTTTAAATAAACATTGCACAAGGTCATCAGAGATATGTTGGAATATGGAACTGAGTCACCGGGCGGAGGGATGAGAGGCTGGTTTTTACAAGTTTCCCCTCCTCTATCCATTAGAGATATGTTGGAGTATGGAACTGAGTCACCGGGCGGAGGAATGAGAGGCTGGTTTTCACAAGTTTCCCCTCCTCTATCCATCAGAGATATGTTGGAGTATGGAACTGAGTCACCGGGCGGAGGAATGAGAGGCTGGTTTTCACAAGTTTCCCCTCCTCTATCCATCACTTTCTATAAAAATTAACAAACTTAATTAAATTATTTCAGATTGATAATAATAAAAGAATTAGTCTTTATAGACTTAGAGTAAACATTCTTTAAAATTTGGCGTTATTTGCTTCTCACTTTATTAATGATACATATTTTTACTGTTTTCATTTTCATAGTAAATAGATTAAGTAGGGAACATTTTGAATATAATTATGATCAAACAGTTATTAACAAAAATGACTAATAAAAAATATCTGATAATAAATGCCCCATGAAAATGCTTAATAAAGTTTCAAACAACCATATTTTCCCTTCCCAAGAGGACATTTGTAAACATTCCTAGTTGTTATAAGAAGTATTAATTAATAATTGGCTCATTAGCGACTTCATATCTACCTTACAGGATGGCTATTGGACCAGAACTATCTCCAATAATGAATTTGAGCTAATTTATTAATATTTAACCTAAGACGAAGATCAAAATATATTTGAATTACTTTGATTTTATGCTATGAAGTAAGCATCAAGTAAACATTGCGAGTAAGGTGACACAAATCAAGAAATTAATATACTTTTTTTAATTAAGAATTGTGTGCAAAATATATCTTCATATTGACATGTTTGATATGAAAATGCTATTATTATTGCGAAATAACTTTCAGAGAGATTTGGAGCTGATCCTTCCTTGCATATATTCAACACGTAAGCGAACATAGGAAAGATAGTTTGCATATGAAGTTCACAATGAGTCAGAAAATGATAGCGCAGAAGTTCTATTTGAATGTAAATTTTTCTCTCATAATTGATATCACTGCACTCACATCACCGAAGTAATGTTTCGAGCAATTTGAAGACCACAAAATATTTGGGGCTATTTGTTATACATGTTCCCACCACAATATAATAATGCAAATGC
This sequence comes from Timema monikensis, assembly GCA_902151445.1. Classification (NCBI taxonomy): domain Eukaryota; kingdom Metazoa; phylum Arthropoda; class Insecta; order Phasmatodea; family Timematidae; genus Timema; species Timema monikensis. The sequence goes on along the minus strand of CABFVZ010002653.1, from coordinate 4,689 downwards.
CTTTGAAGCTTAAATAGTTTTATTGAAACAGTACACGAACCTGCAAAACACACTTATGGATGGAAGTAACCTGGATATTAACAGCTTGAAACTTTGGCATGAATTAAAACCTTTCGGGTATATTCTTATAAGCATGAAAAAATCTCCGTTTCCAAAAAATATTGTACAATGCATAAAATACACAAATATGAGCACTACTTTCCCCAACATCTGGGTGTAATTTCGTCTATTGCTGACCATACCAGTGACGGTTGCTAGTGGTGAACGCAGTTTTTCAGAGCTAAAACTTTTCAAGACTTGTCTTCGATCTACTATGACCAACAAAAGGCTATCGTCGTTAGCGATATTATCCATAGAAAGTGACATAACCCGCAACCTTGACCTTTCTTCAACTGTGACAAACTTTGCCCAGGCGAAACCACGTAAAACACCCTTTTTTAAGAAAATAGCATGGGAAACAGTAACAGAGCCTGCCAGGAGCTATATATCGTCCAAGAGTCTAATTGTGACTATTTCATATGAATAAATTTTATTTTACATTGCGGACTAACGGATGTTCCATTCTATATTGGGTTGTTATTTAATTGTGCTTGTAGATTGGCAAACATTTGTGTTAGGGTATATTATTTTTGCCTGAACTGCATTTCTCCCTATTATCTAAGAATATATACACCAAGGAAAAAAATATCAAAATGGGGGGAGGGAGCGCACATTTTATGTTTTTCGCCCCGAGCGCCGACTGTGTAAAGCCGGGCCTGGTCGTAGGACTGTGAAATGTTTCAGGGTTTGAGTGTTTCTCAAATTTGAAATCTCGTAGCTTAAATCATCAAGTTTGAAATGGATTTAAATATAAAATGTGTATACTCGACAGACAAATAGATCCTACATTTATATAAGGAGGCTTTCCTTGGCCTGTTGTTAAGTTTCACATTTCTAGGTTTCTTATTCTTTGAGTTATAGAGTCAACTGACACAAACACACACATATATATAATTATTGTAGCACTAGGCTACAAGAATAGAATAAATATGCATTACTTACCCCGTTTCACCTTCCCCAGCGTCGGTGCACCACACGTCGGGAGAAAACAATAACACGACTATGCATACCCGAGACAAAATTTAGACTGATTGCCACGGCAAGTTTCAAGACATGCGCACTAGAGTTTTATGTGTTGTAAACTTGTGGCAAAGAGCTCGAGTTGCAAAGAGCTCAAGTTGCAAAGATATGATACCCGTCGATATTCTCGAACAGTCCCGAAGCTCTGAGAATAGTGTATAAACAATTGTAGCCATGCGTATTTTCTTCTCGAGTGTTCCATATGTTTCCCCCACCCAATATCCCGTTATCCAATGTGCTCTGGGTTGTTTTGCATATATAGTACCGAAAGGGCAAATTTTTGACACTTTTGTACTAGGTTATATTTGAGGAAGGAGAAGCTACGACTTAGTATAGACGAAATATAAGATCACAATTCTCTTTCGCTTCATAATATTTTTTTGTTGTATAAATATGTTTTTTATTTAACTTTTAAAAATTCTCTTTCGTCTATCACTTAAGTATTTTACATAAAAAAGATCAGTTGTGTAATCCATTAAATTAGATGTAATTTAATTGAGTTGAACTTATCGATTTTTAAAAGGATATCGATATGATAACTAGTATTGATGAGGATCGATTTAGTATTTTGAAAACTATCGATACTTTAACTTTACTAAATAAAGTAGGTATTTAGTTTTGGTCAAAGACGATAAGTTCCATGATTTAATTCTTTTGCAAACAAACGAAACTTACGATGATAGCTAAACTTTGCATTATGCTCGGAAAAGGTTTAACTTATAATTATTATTTGTGATAAAAATGTTCTTGGGATATGTTACGATTAGGAATAGTTTTAACGTTAATTGTATAACGGGAGGTTGGTAATCAAATTAGAGATTACAAAGAATATTTATGGGCTCATTCAATAAATTGTAGGAGATGTAATTTTGATAATTGACCTTTTCGAGAACAAGGTTAGTTGTTCCGTAAGGAAAGTTGTGGATTGTTATTAGCAAATGTTATGATTTAGCTGAAGCTTTATTTGACTATAATGTTGTTCTCTACTTCTGGCGTTTAAAAATATACTTTCTAACATCTTTCGAAGCTGCCAGAATAATTTAACTAACTTCTCTGTTGAACGCTACATGTTATTTCAAATAATTATATCAAATTAATTTTTATATTGAATAATAATAAACATAAAACCACTTCAAGCATTCCTTAATGTTATGACTCACCATACTCTTAGGTCCTTTTATATTTATGTGTGCTATCTCTGTTTTTAAATTTTGGAATATATTCATTTCTATTTATGAGTTCTATGAGGATGACCGTCTATAAATTTACTCCCGCAATTGGTGTGAGTTGTGTGACCTGAGTTTTCGAATGTTTGATCTCAGATATTCAAAAACTGAACTCCAACCGCTCGCTCCTACTGCCCACTTTTTCTGCTCCTTTTTGTTTATTGTTATTTGGGCTTCCTATTTAGTTCTTATTTTTGTTAAGGAGGGCTCATTATCATATATAATATTTGTCACGCTTAATATAATATATATAAAATGATTAGCTAAGATACAATAATGTTCTAGATTAACCATTTATATCGATAATATTTAAATATCCATTTAGGGCAGACTCAAATATCTATTTTGATGCAAATATAAAAGTGACACAACCACAGAGGTAAAAGCCAGTACCATAATATTAGTGCCCGAACTATACCAGTGATATTTTCAAGATTTGTCACCCGCCCAGTAACCTAAGCTGTGTGCCATGAATGACCTTGATCACATGAAGGGACAGGCATCTTAGTGGTTGAGCATTGGGGTGTTAATAGGAGCGTTTAGATTCTCGTAGCCAGGTGTTAAGGTTTTATATTTTTTGGTGTAGATTGTATAGTGTTCCACAGTGTATCTACTTTGCAACAAGTGCTTGGGCAATAAGTTTAAAACCCCAGGGAAATGTTATTAAATCTATCTTTTCTTTAAAGGCGATAGAATGCAATGTAAGTCTTTTCCCTTATACCTCACGGTCACTGGTTTGAGTCACCTTCAACTATTAAATGTTTCGATTACGTTTTGACATCAAACATGAAGGTTTGATATATAAATGAATACTTTAAATGCTCGTGTGCCCAAATTGTTAAGCTATGAATCCGTGTCAAGCTCAAACAATGAGCTTCTCTGACCAAAGTAACTGGGTTACGGTTCAAGAGGTTGCTGAATAAGGAAGTAACGAAGCAGTCAAGAGGAGTGACAGGATTCCTACACATTGAACTTCATGGCAGTCTGGCTCGTTTCCATTTTGGAGCCTCCAGTGCTCCAGTAAATTTCTCCAGCTTTAGTTACATATTTGATTAACGTTATCTCGCTTTATTTGGTTGTCGTTGCCCCTGATCCTCATCTTATAGCTACAGCATCTTCCTATTGGTTGCTTTTTTATTATTTCTCGATAGTTTAATACAATTTCTAACAATTTATGTATTTTGGGACTTAACAGAAAATAAATACAGTGTATCTTAAAGTCATAAACTCCTAAAATAATCCGTTTTGATATAAGGCTTTACTCTCAGAGTAGACTAGAATGTCGATTACGAGGAAATCGAGTTAAAATCTCGATTTGGTGTACTGAGACTTTTTTTTTCCAAAATGGCTTTCCAATTTCCCTCGATGAAAATTTGGATTAACTTACAATAATTATAACCTTCATAATCCCTAAAAACAATCACCTTAATTAGTACATTAGTATATAAACCTAACAGGTAGTAAGATGCGGTGTTAAAAAACTTTTAAAATAAGGGGATGGTTTTTATTATTAATTTTAATTTGTTATGTGTTTCTAGGTATTAATATTAATAAATACATTAATTAATTTATTTAAAATTTATTTATTTACTTCGCTCTATTTAAGTATAACTATGAGTAGGTATAATATTATAGCAAACATTTTAAGGGAAATATGGCTTTCTTTAACATTAAATATAAGTAAACTACGATTGTTAAAGTTTAATACCCACTAAATAAATTTTAAACTTTAATAATGATTTCATGACTGTTAGAAAATATTTATTTTAATAACTAGCCCCAGGAATATATATATATATATATATATATGACGTAATTAATACTTAAACTTTAATATCTATATATAAAATCTTTTTAATGAACTGCATTTACTCTGTACTATTGACAGTATTTTCTATTTTCTAGGTATTTATTGAAATCTGCCTGAAGGAGCCAGTTAGTGGAGTGACAAATTTCAAGTAAGCTTAGAAAAATAGTTTCAAGATGAATTTTCTAAATAAGTTTTATTGACGCCATTGACAACAAATATAAACACGCTAATTAGTAAATCTCACCAAATATTAATAATAATAATAATAATAATAATAACAACAATAATAAATAAAGTATTTCCCTTCAATTTAGAATATGGCGATGACACAATGTTTAGAGTCAAGCACTAGACATAAAGAATCAATGGATTTTAATATATTGACGTTGGTAAGGTGATTTCATTACTGTCCTTTTCCTAAACATTAGGGTTTTGGGAAAGTAGATACCAGCAGTGTTATTATGACCACGACGCAAAACGAATTTGCGACCGTTAGCAGAGAGACGCTAGACTTTGCGTCAAAAGTTATTATGG